>OY829913.1:211670130-211903479 GCA_963691935.1 Nephrotoma guestfalica | reverse complement strand
TTCCAGAACTTTGCTCTGTTTTTTTATTGAATGGCTAATTGATTGATTAGTATATAGCTAAGTTTAAGCAAGTGGTCCGAGTGATGCCGCATCCTTGTATACACCTTTTTTTACACATAATATGAAGAAGGAAAGGAGAGGATTAATAATAGCAACCAAATTGACCCGGTTGCAAACACCTAACTGAACAATTAAGCTAGTAAAATATTAGTAAATAGGTTGTACTAAGGCGCCTCGCGCCCGTTTAATCCCAGCAAATTGTAGTTAAATATTTTTTAAATAGATCGCATACAAAATCAAAAAAAAACTGTACGAACTTTGTACGAACAATATTTATTAAAAATTAAACTACAGGATTTCTGTAAAAACAACATTTCGAGAAAATTGACGGTCATCGTTGAGAAGCTTTCACTGCTGTGGATTATCTTTGATTCTTATTTTCACTTGGTGAGAATCGAGTCTGGAATTTACTGTTCTCAACTGGGTATGGTGTCTCAAATTTGTACAAAATATTTCAAGTCAATTTGCATGTTGTGATTGGCGATATGGCGCTACACGTGGAAGCGTCTTTGGCCCAATTCACTTAATTCTTTAATAATTCAAAAAATCATCGGAAAAATAAGTGCCGAGTGTGGAATTTAGTGTTCTTAACTTCTCGTAGTGTCTAAAATGTGTACAAAAAATTTCAAAGCAATTTGTAATGTTGTGATTGGCGGTATGGCGCTACACGTGGAAGTGCCTTTGGGACCAAATTCACTTAATTCTTTAATAATTCAAAAAATCATCGGAAAAATGAGTGCCGAGTTTGGAATTTAGTGTTCTCAACTTGGCATGGTGTCTAAAATGTGTTCAAACAATTTCAAAGCAATTTGTATGTTGTGATTGGCGATATGGCACTACACTTGGAAGCGTATTTGGCAAAATTCACTTAATCCTTTCATAATTCAAAACGGAATTGTATTACATGAAAATATTTTGCTCTGAACTTAATTTCGGTAGATGGCAACGGTAAGATTTTGATCATATTTTGCTAAAAGTGAGGTATGGGTCTGGTTATCTTATAACCATATGGTTCTAATCCGACAAATAAATACTTTTTACATGTCAAATTAAAATATCAACTTTGGTCAAAAATGTATTAAATGGAAATATTTTGGTCTGAACCTAATTTCGCTAGGTTGCAACGGTACGATTTTGTTCATACCTCGCAAAAAATGAGGTATGGGCCTGACCATCTCATAACCTTATAGATCTGATCCAACAAATTAATACTTTTTTCATGTCAAATTAAAATGTAAATTTTGGTCAAAAATGTATTAAATGGAAATATTTTGGTCGGAGCCTAATTTCGCTAAGTTGCAGTGGTTCGATTTTTTTGCTTTTTTCCTAAATGTGAGATATGTGTTTTTTCGTCCTATAACCAAATTATCTTGGCAAGAGCCAAATTAAAAATTATTTTACTTCATTTTATTAAATTATTACATTTATTTTGTGTGATTTGCAAATTAAAATAATTTTAATATACATTTTGATTTTTCATATAATAAAATTCGGAGATAACTTCACACAAGAGTTAGAGGGATATAATTATGTTAGTGTTGCCTGATTAATTTTTTTAGATTTCGGGGATAAAATCCGGGGATAACTTCACATACGTATTATATTCTGTTGTGAGATGAAAAAAATGCTGCCCAAGCTATGGAATTGATTGATTCGATTTATGTGAGTTATTCAACAGTAAAAAAAAGTGGTTTGCAAGATTTAGTGATGGTAATTTTAGTGTTGAGGACGGTCTACGACGAACTTAAAGCTTCTCAACTCTAAAGCTTTTAATTCAATTATAAAATCCGTGTCACACTCAAAAAAACCTTGCGGAACAGTTAGAGTTACTCACCAAGCAATATCACTTTGATTGCATGCAATGGGAAAAATACAGATGGAAGGAAAATGGGTAGAAACATAAACTGACCGAACAAATCAAAAATCGAAGAGCTGCCATCTGCATGAATTTCCTTTCTCGGTACAAAATAAATAATTTCTTTGCACAAAATCATTACGGGTGATGAAAAGTGGATTTTGATCGATAATCCTAAACGCAGAAAATCATGGGTTGATCCAGGCCAAAAAAGTGTTACTGTGTATCTGGTGGAATTAGAAAGGAGCCATTTACTACGAGCTTCTGTAATCTGGTCAAACTGGTACAGCTGGACGTTACCGGGCCCAATTGATCAAATTAAGTGATGGTCTGAAGTAAAAAGACCTTTTACAGGCCAAGAAAGCCGGAAGGTGACATTGTTGCATAACAAAATCAACCCAGGAACTCATCTTCTTCTTAGGATGGAAAGTTTTTCAGCAAGAAAGACCACCGGATCACGAAAGTTGAAGATGTGCAAAAATGGCTCGAGGACTATTTTGCTTCGAAATCACCAAGATTCTATCGCGAAGGCGTTCATCATCTACCTGATAAATCGCAAATTAATCTTTGTAACAATTATATTTTCTATAAAGTTGATTTTGACCAAAAAAGCAGAGTTTCTACTCGCACACCTATTGGGGGTACAAATAAGTTTTGGAGGGTTTACAAAAGATGGCGTTACTACTATTAATCGGATCATGTTATTATATTGATGTTAAAGCGTCATCATTTCCCTCTAAACATCAGTTTGTGTCATTTCGCTGAAGTGTAAACAACATATCTTTAGTGCTCTAACCATGTCAACCTTTGTCCCAACAAATTTTGAGGGAAAGGCTGCCTTTTTGATTTAATTTGAAGAAAACTGCAGCTGATGGACATCAATTGATGTGTGAACCATATGGGAAACATGCTCCACCAATAAAATAAATGAGTACTGGTTCCGCTGTTTTAAAAGTGGCGATTTTGACACCAGTGACAAAGAATGCGGAGTAAAGTTTGCTGAATTGAAGACGTTATTATTAGACCATGATTCATGTCGATTGCTGCTTTAAAGACAAACTCGTTTTTTTGCATCGAATCGTGGCGGGGGACAAAAAGTGGATCCATTACGACAATCTAAGGCGCAGAAAATCGTCAAACTAAATATGCTAATGCTAGCTAATTCTGTGCATCTGGTGGGATCAGTTCCGAGTGATCTACTATGAGCTACTCCAGCCTAACGAAACCATCATTGGAGAACGTTATCAACAACAATTGATGTGATTAAGCCGATAAAGACATGACAAATTCAGCACAACAACGATCCACCGCATGTTGCAAGAGTCGTCAAGGAATCTTTAGAGGCGCTTCAATGGGATATTCTCTCCACCCGCCTTATTCATCAGATATTGTTCATTGCTCCTTCCGACTACCATTTATTCCGGTCGATGTCTGGTTGCATGGCCCAGCCGTGCAACACTTCACTGCTTACGAAGAAGCCATAAATTGGATCGATTCATGAATCGTCTCAAAACCTAATTGTTTCGAGTTTCTTATACTCTCAACAATACTTGGTTTTCCTGACTCGGTGCTGTCTTGATAATTTCGTTCTGCTTATAGCCATTTGTGCATATGTTGTGTCTTCTCTTATACGTTGGCGCTATTTAAGGGGATTTGTTTTGGATACGATTGCAACCTAGGTTGCGAACTCTTGCTTGTTTGATTTCTCTTGTTGTCTCTCATTCTTTGCAGCTCTTTGGCTAACTCGCATCTTCTGTAATTTGCTGGGTGACGTTTACCACAGTGTATGCATTTCACTGGTTCGTTCTTATAGCAGTCTTTTTACGGAACTTACCCAGTACATTTGACGCATCTGTGCTCCCTATTACAGAATTTAACAGTTGTAGCATTGCTTTCAGCTCTAAACACTGCTCGATCATTGGTCTCAGCGTTGCGGTAATGTTAGCGTGAAAAATGAGAGGACATCTTTGGTGCGGTTTCTTTTTATCCGTTTGCGTTTTTAGTGACGTTTTTCTTTAGTACGTTCACATCAGTTAGGATTTTGAATCCTTTCTGGCTAAGTTTCTCAATTATTTCATCGTTTGGACATGTATGATGTAGCCCGCTGGCCATGACGTTAATTGGTTGCTAAGCTTTGTTTTCATAGATGAACAATTCGATGTTTTGAGCAGTGATTGCATTTGATAACATTCTGTATGTTTCTGAGTCACTTTCCAAACGGTGTGGGGGTGGTATTTTTTATGTATTTTCCTGCGCTTTCCTCGGTTGATTACGTTGGGTATATTGACTGGTTGCAGTGGTCTCAGGTTCTCAGGTCGCTGGGGTTTTGGTTGTCTTACAGCGTTGATTGTTCCACCTCAGGTGAAGATTCTGACTTAATTTTTTTGTATAGACGCTTAGTTTTAATTTTCTCTCGTATAAAACTCGTTTCATACGTCAATTCATCTCATCAGTTTTACAAGTAGCTCTAGTATTTTCTTTGGCTTGATTCTCATTTATGATTATAGCAATTTATTCTTTAAACTTTTGGAATTCATTGAATAGTTGTCCGCTGGGTTGCATTAACTTTTCTAGCAATTTCTTTAAATCAGCGTTTTCTTTAGCGAAATCATGGTGAATTTCTTGGTTCACGTTCCTCGTGCGTGCAGCATTTTCATTCTCCTGCTGGGTCACGGAATGCATTTGTCTAGGTGGTGGTGATCTAGAGATTTATGAGCTTGGTATGAATGAGTTTCGTAATGGTTGGCTCACCGCAGAGGACAACTGTGCAGTTGGCGTACCACATGGTGTAAAAACTCCGTTTATTGTACACTCATTGTTTTAACGATCGTCAGTTGATTGTTTTAACGTTTCCCGGTCGCCAGATCCTTGTTGGTTGATTACAAGTGAGCACTCAACGGCACGTGGTATATAGACCATTTAGACCAACGCCCCTTAACCCTCTCGCAGATAATGATGCAAATGCTATATTTATACAAAATAATCCTATTTTATCCAGCTGACCTAAGACTTGTAAGTTTATCTTCTTTTACATTAACAATTTATGAAAGATTCATAGAAATTCAAATAAGAATTCCATTCAACCGAATCCGCTTTCCCATTTTCTACACAACTTCACACTAGAACTCAGTACCTTCTCTGATGTTTTGTTTGGGTGGGGGATTATTTAGGTTCTCGCAGGATTAGGGAACCGACATAATCACTAAAGTTTTCCACCTTTCCCAAATTATTTCTGTAAAGCATATATTATGATCGACCTGTCCATCTTTCTCATTCCATGATTCCCTCGCTCGACCGTGGTAAAATAAAAATAAAATTGTCAGTCAATTGAGTTGGCAGCCAATGAGATATCAATCAATGCGACGAAAATCTACTTTATGTATTGGATTGGATACATAGAAACAAAATTTGGTTATAAAACAAACCGAGTTTATTAGAACAACGGTAACATTGCAGGGGTAGTAGTAATCAGTCGGATGATAATGATCAACGGTATTGTGCGATATTGCGAGTATAAATGAAACAACACAACTTGAATGAGGGTCATTCAGTTAATTTTTTTTGTGTATAGCACAGAGTGAATAAGTGTGGTGTTTGTTTAAAAAAATAATTTTTGTGTGGACCGAGTGTAATGTAATGCTATGATACGAAATCAGATAATGAATTACAAGTGAACAAAGTTAATTAAGAGTGTGGTGCATGGCGGCAAGTAGTTTCCATAAATGAAAATTTCTGAAAATTTCCGATCATAAATGAAAGTTTAAGTAAAGAGAAATGATTAAAAATAAAAAACAGTTAATTTATAAACTAAAGAGACAAATGTGAAATAAATATCATAGTGTGTGTGTGTGTATTGCTTACCATTACCCAAATCGCAAATTTGTTAAGGATTAGTACCGACCAAAATGAATCCATTACACCGTATTTCGGTGTTAGCGTTTCACCATTATTTCGGATATTACTTGGAGGCCTACGTTTGAGATCATCGCTGCGGCAACGAGGGAGCTATCCAGAGAATATTTCAAGCTGAGTGAGTACCTATATTCCTAAATATATTTACCTCATATGAAATAATTCGTAAGTGGTGCACACATCTATAGCTAGATCATATCAATCCTAAAACGCACACGGCCGGCATTATTGATTACATCAATTCCTATACCGAGATTTAACCTGTAACTAGCAATTATTTTCAGTGCCTTGTAGATTTACAGGCGTGAGGGCATGCTAGTCCAAATTTCCGGTCTAGTATATCGCATGATTTTGTTCACTTTAGATTCTAATCAGTTCAGCATAGTACCGCCAGAACTTAGAAAAACCTTCGTCGTTTAGTAATGTCCACAGTGATAATTAATTTGTGTTAGTATTACCCAGCCACTTTCAGTTTAGTGACACGGTGCTAACATTGATACGTTATTTTGAATCTCTATAAGTAGGCTTTAAGCAAATCCATATCCAGAGGTTACTTGGCTCATCGAGCTGGTTAGAGGTAGTTTTAGTTCGAGTCTTTATTTGAAGTCAGGAGTGAGTCAAATGTGTGCCTACCATTGACCAATTCCTTCCACCTTCTTTGTTACAGGTCAATTGCCATTGCCCTTATTTCTGTTTTGTTTCTTTGTTTTAGTTATATGCACTATCTGCAACATGTACAGAGTTACCTAGCTCGTTTGGAGTATTTCTTCTTAGATGGTACAAGTGCGCTCTTGTTTTGATTAGAATTTCCACTGGGGCATCTTTAGACACGGTTTGATAAGCCTTTGTTAATCATAATAGGATATTCCTCTGAAGAGCGCCTCCACCAAACCTTTGTAAATTATTACCAGTGTTTTGTGATTCAGTCCCCATTTCTCTCTTGACATTGACACACTCGCCCGGGAGTGTAATAATTTCTTAGCGTTTTCACGAACTCTTAAAACGTGAGAAGTTACCACCATACGTTAATCAAGGTCAACTCCTAGATATCACACAGTTTTGACAGTTTTCAAGTTTCAACCGTTTACAGATATTGTTGGAGGTCGACAAGAGTCAAATTTGCCTTTTAGATGCAGCGTCACAGTTTTTTCTGCAGATAGTGACATTTTATTTATTAGGTGTATGCACGAAACGTGCAAGCTTCGACGCGATAAAGTCATCGACGAATTGGGGTCATTGGGATGGCGCCAAGTCTGGTGAATATGCCGCGTGCGGGATAACTTCCCATCTCAAGTTCAATATGGTCTTCTGAGTCATGCGAGCAACGTGAGGTCGAGCGTTGTCATGCAGCAGTATAACTTACCTGCTTCTTTGCCCAGCAAATGGTCTTTTCTGATCAAGTTCATCGCTCAGTTTGTTCAATTGTTGGCTGTAGCATTCTGCAGTCACCGCCTGACCAGTTTCCAGGAGTCCGTAATAAAGCACACACTTCATGTCCCACCAGATATACAGGAGAACCTTTTTCAAGTGGATGTTCTGTTTCGCCGTTCATATACTGGGTTAGTCGAGATCTCTCCACGATTTTTTTCGTTTGGGATTCTCGTAAAAAATAAAAAATACTTTTCATCACCCATCACAAAAACACGTGTTCATACGTTGACCTAGGTTGTATACGGTAAACACGTGTGGAACCCACCTTCCAAGTTTTTGGATTTCTCCCATTTGGTGCAACTTGGAAATAGCTGTTTGGATGAATCCTAGTTGAATCCTAGCTCTTGTTGCGCTTGCGTTGAGTCTTCATCCAGTAGAGCTTGCAATCTCCAATAACTTTTGAGGCTCGCTAGAGTGCAGCTGGTCACCAAGATCGAAACCACCACTTCTAAAACGTTTGTACAACACGTTTCATGAGACACAATGTCGGCACCAAGAACACTAAAAATTGATTCCCGTGCTTTAGACGCATTTTTCCTTGTTGGAATTTGTATAGATTGCAGTGCCGAATTTGCAGTTTATCAGTTGCCAACGTAAACTCTCCTATTCTGAGAGGTTATGTAACTCAGGTAAATTTGTCGTTAGGTTTTCTTGTGTTAAACACAATATTCCAAACCAAAGAACCTAGAATAGAGCTTTGAGAATATATTTTGGTAATTTGCTTAGTAACAGAATCATACATGTCTCTGCGGACTGCGCCCGATTACTGAAGTAGCTCCTGAAAATATTCATAATGGTTTTATGAAGGTTATAGATCAAACATCTTTCGAAGACGCTAGAAATATACCCATAACATGTATGTAGAACTTTGGGTTTTGACAGTCTTAATTTGGCGGACTATCACACCTTCGGAGAACAGTCCACTCTATTCAATCCGCAGTGTAGCGCGAATGGCGAGTAACTGGTCTGTAAGATTTCAAAGAAAGCAGACCTCTGTCCCCAAATTTCCTGGCTACAATTATTTTGCCCGATTTCCACACCTAAGGAAAGTAACCAAATTTCAAACATTGTTTAATAATTTTATTATGCTGGGTTCCATGATAGGCCATGCAAGTTGAATTATTTCAGTAATCAAGTTGTCAATTCCTGGTGAATTGTTTCGTTTAAAAATTTTTAAAGCAAAGGTGACTTCTTTCCACGTAAATGGGAAGTCTTCAGCAACCGTGGATGTCCAACTACTGCCCAACTACTGTTGGTAGCGATCTCATGCATAGCTGCGTGTGACTCAGTTTCATCTGGTGTTTCGTCATGTAGAAGCAAGTTAAGTAACTTCAAACGTGTAGCACGCCACTGATCAGTAACGATACCATTTGTCATCCTAATGGTATTACAAATTTTAAGAGGTTTTGAGTTTCCTGTGGAAAATTTGTATACAAGACTCCATGGGTTTTCACTACCATGTTCCTTGACGTACCGGATCCATCGGTACGTCAAGGAACATGGTAATCCGAACATTCTAAGCACAAGAACCTGTATGCACAAGAACATCTAAATTTCCTAAATTACAGTTCCACCAACAATTTCGTTCCTTGGAATTGAGTTATTGCTGATACTGGTTAATTGTGTTGAGAACAGCTCCACACGATCAATTTCATCGATCGAATCAATTTCTGGTAGTGCCTCTACACCGTTCTAGGATCCAACCAAGGGTTTATCAAATAACCTCTAGTCAGCTGTCTTAATAGCAAATCTCAACAATGCCCCAATGACAATTGTTAGGTCAATATTGGAGTTCCCATTAAACATAAAGTCGTTGGGTTTCCATGCAAGTTTATTATGAAAACAACACACCTAGACACGAAGTCCTCCATTTTTCTATCGCTTTTATCAGTTAAACGGTCATACCACATTTTACTTCTAGCATTGAAGACACCATTGATCATTACTTTATGGTGTTGACCCGAGAGCCTAGGATCGTTTCGTTTTTGCACACATACTGATAGGTCACAATGAACACACTGTATTTCGCATATATGGAAAATAGCTAGAATGAACCAACTTCCGACTGAATTTCAACACACATTATTGTGTGCAGTGCCTACCACAAAACTGACTTAGCTTCACTATGTTTATGTCAACATTGTGAATACTAATTGCAATATTCGGCATGCCTTTGATTTCACCATTGACCCAGTGTGGTTGTTGCATACATAGGATATCTATGTCATGGTTGGAGATGCGTTCACATATTTCTGATCCGACTATTTTGGTGTCCTGCATGTTGAGGTGGATGGAACATAGGCTGCTGTTACAATGTCTTAAATTTGGCTAATCAATATGTTTAGTGTTAGATTTCGGACATTACATAGTACTTTTGTATGCGTTCCAGGTAGCTCGATTTTTATTATATGGTTTTTGTATTTCTTTACTGATTGGGCAAATTTATCTTTATTTGGACCACCTTTATGACAATGAACCTGCTGTGCACAGCATCTAGATGGAATCACAAATTCTCTCACATGGTATCATATCCAGTCCACGTTCAGTCTTCCACACTTTAGCAATATTTTGTTGGGTACCGATTCAACTTCTATCACCCAGTGTGCGGTCTCTTTATTTTTCGTACCAGTTCTATATAGAACCTTAGAATCTTTTCGACGCAGGTGGTTTTGAATTATTACGAAAGTTATAACCATGTCGCCAATAAGCTCCGAGCGAATATCAATTATTATAGGTAATCCCTTTTTACGCGCTGGTTTGGTGGCTACGAGATCCATGCTTCTCAACTTCACACTTTCTGTGGATACTTATAAGGCCGTAGAAGAGTCAATAGTAACCGCAACACGATATGGGTCAGCGTTTGTTACATAGTGGATCATTATTTATGATTCAGCGGGACGTATGACTTCCATGATTTTCTTGGAAATCCCATCTGTTGAACATAATTAAAAGCACAAAGATGCGAGTAATCATTAGTTATTAGTATTATCATACTGAATAAAGGACTTGAGCCAACACATATTTGGTAGCAACGACGATTAGAAACTGAAGGTAGCTCATACATCCACCTACAAAATTGAAGAGATTATTAAGTTGTGGGCCCAAACCCGTCTTTCCTCTCTCACGAATTTATGCATATATCTCAAATACACCACACTTGATTTCTAAAGTTATAAATTAAACTTACTGAACTTTTGATAAAGCTATCTTGCCTAATCAAACAACATTATCCCTGCCTAAATTTCAGGGAACGAACAAGGTCAACCCTTGTTGGTTGAAAATTTAATCTTTAGAAATGTTAAACCTTTCAACTTCATTGAAAAATTGAAAAAGCTCTCGTTGAAGCTGCTATCCTGACAAAAATAGTGAAAAATGACCCTGGTGCAAATCAACTTTCCTCGGCGTTTTGAAAGTCCCTGATTCAAAAAATGCAATTTAGTTGTCTGGATTGAAGAATGGACGGAAGACTGCACCGTTGATATCGCAAGAACAGCTTATGCGATTCGATTTTTTTAGGTAATCTTCATTTAATTTAATTTCTTAATTCGGCAATTCACCGAAAGCTTTTGGAACCTCTACCTCAAGCGGGTCGAATATGTGCCATAGTAAATCAACCAGAAAAACCACCCAGTACTACACGCTACGGCTTAAGATTATTCTAATATACTCGTGCAGTATATCGATTGAAAGGTTTTGAGTGAAATAACAATTTTGACGAAACCTTTTTAGTTCTTTAGTCCAACTGGTATCTGATTTTTTGATTATCATAGATACTTATCGTATATCAATGAAAACGTTCTGACCATTGTCGTAGATTTTGCTGAAGCACCTTAGTATTTAATACTACCATTGTGACGCCGAAAATAGTTACAATTTGCCACATTTTCTACAATCATATGGCATATCATTTGAAAGGTTCTGGGAAAAGCAACAGTTTTGTAATCAGTACTTTAATTCTCAAATCCATTGTTTCGGCGCTTTTAAGGCGTTTTAAGGAATATCACAAATTTAGGTGATGTACCATAATGGACCACTTCTATATAATTATGTGGTATATTGTTTAAAATCTAACAAAACGCTGGTTGGGACGAACTTACAGATATGTTACAGTCATCATCTGCATCATTGCTCGGCCATCGCTCAGTCTGTTGTGGATGTTAGCGGTGGTGTCCCATCTCACTAATTCACGGAAATTGGACATTTATGTGAATTGGCCGTATTCACACCTGTTCCTCAGCAACTGATCTACTACTGAACATAAAAATAGTCCAAATCAAATATAGTCCAAACAGAGGCAAGTATATTCGAATATCAAAGATTTGAATGGTCTAATGATGACCAATAAATTTTTGAGCCAATCCATTTCAATTAAATCGAAGTACTAATCAGACACTAATAAATTCTCGGTGAACATTTCAGCGCGATGTATAATGTAAAAATACTCGGTTGTTTCAGTTACATTAATATCACGTTTAAATACCCCACCTTAATTGGTCACTGTTACCCACAATATTTGTTGTAAAAACTTTTGTAATAATATCTTTAAGATACTAATTATTCTCGAAACGTGACCGTTGGCATGTGAACAATATTAGTTCGATGTTAGAGCGGAGACCTGGACTAGTCACGCAGCGTGTGTGCACATGTAAATAAAAATCGGGATAATCTTCCCTAATTTTTTTTTTATCTTTGTATATCCACCTTAAGGGCTCGGGTAGGTACCATAGAAAATCATCCAAATTAACACCCAATAACACGATATTGTTTTTCAGTTTCCCATATATACTAGTGTAGTATATCGTTTGAAAGGTCTTGGATTGGATATTGATTTTGACTATACCACTTTATTTCTTAAATCCACCGTTTTGGCGCTGGTAGCTATCTTTTCGTTTATTATGGAATATCTACTTGTTGTGCATCGCTGAAAAGATTGTGAAAAAAGCCGCAAAGCACTTTAGTATTCAAAACTGTATATTTGGCATATTCCTTCAAAGGTTTAGTAAAAAGCAACTAATTATTAATTTATCATAGAATATAAAGGGTGTTCAATTTTGTGAAATCTTTATTTATTTTTGTTGGAAATTAAAGTACATTGGTTCCGGTTAATAATGAAAACGTATGTCGTTCAAGTGAACTCCTCTACTAGTTAGGTAGGCTGTCGAATCTTTTACAAAAACTTTGAATAACATTTTCGCATAATGATGGTTCAATTAGTGATATTTGCTTGATGATGTTGTCATTGTGGTATTGAACAGTTTGAGGATTATCCGCATAAACTTTACTCTTCGAGCAATACCATAACAAGAAGTTCAAAATCGCATGATCTTGGTGGCCTATTCGCGACTGTTCTTCAAGAAATTATTCGATTATTAAACTTCTCTTTCAAAAAATCGATTTATTCCGTTGATGTGTGGTATGTTGCACCGTCCTGTTGATACCTCATATTCTGAACTTTTCAAACAATTCTCTTAAGGTGTTCTTCAGCCCGAATGCCGCAGTTTTGTTTGTTAACAGAGCCGTCAATTTAAAAATGAGGTTCATCGGTAAAGATACTTTACTTGAAAAAATTTTCATTTTTTTCTTGGTTTTCTAAAGTGTAAAATATTGAACAAAGTTGTTGGTTTGAGGTTTAATTGCTGTGAACGACGACGAATTGCTGTTCTTGGCTCTTCAGCAACACTTGTGCTAACAGCTGCAATATTTTCACTTGAACGACCAATACGATAATAAATTCTACTTCTCTAATCTTCAACTGAACCAGTTTCATCAAATTTATCAATGATAAGTGTAATAGCATGGTTTGTCGGAACATTTTCCGTACCGCATTTTGAACGACATTTTCTTCCAACCTCTGAATAAATTTCATCATATGTAAAATGAGTTTTAATAATGAAAACACCCAATCGAACACGTTGTTGAACGTTGAACACGTTGTTCAATCGTATATTTCTCAGTTTTAACTAACCGGAATGGTTATACTCATCATCTGTCAAAAAAATATAAATGGCGGAATACATCAAATTTGAACACCTTTTACAAATTTAGATGAATCATATTAGTACTTTAACTTACCATTGGGCGCTGATGTCGTTTTAAATCTTTTGGAAAATAATCTTGTTATCACCAATTTTTCGATTGGGTATCTCATGTTATTGGAGGAATGTCTCATAATATGCTGAAGCACGTTAATACTCAATACTACCGTCGTCGGGCTTGATGCAGTTACATTTAGCTTTCTCAAACAAAATCTTGTTACATAAAAATTTTTATGCCTGAAAAACAGTCAAAATAAACCCAAATTCTAACCCAAATCTAAGACAATGCTAAAATATTCAAACTTTGGTACTACGCAAGTGACAGTCAAAAAATGTTTAAAAAAAAACACAATTTTCTATATATCAAACCACAAATTATTCTGTCAACGAAAGAAAAACTGCCATGTTTTAATGTCAGCCAAAAATAAATCGGTCGTGATGTAATTGATTTTAATTCTGTGTCTGTATCTGTGAATAATTTGAGTATGACCCCTGAACATGAATGGCTTTTCAATTAAAGTATACGTCAGGGCGTTATGCGACATACACATTCGTTGCGAAGCTTTAAGAGCTTTATGTAGTCATTAATCCTCAGCCATACTTAAACTAATACGATACAGAATTAAAAGCAATTACATATTTCGGCGGATAGTGGGACCCCTTAAGGCACGGATGCCTGCAAGCCTATTCAGCAGCAATACTCAAATTAATCCGATACAGAATTAAAATCTATTAGATATTTCGTTGAATGGTGCTATTAGCAGGATAAAAACTTCCCGATTCGTTAACAAATGTTTATACCTTATAATGCCCAAATGTATCTTTTAATTTAGAAGCCATTCATTATTAAGGGCCATACTCAAATTAATCCGCACAGAATTAAAAGCAATTAAAGATTTGGTTGCGTGGTAATATCATCGGTATAAAGGGCCCATAAGCCTCCGTTTCCCCATCAAATATTTATGTCGTCTAATGCTCTGATGTATATTTGATATTTCGTAGAATTTTTCATTTTGTGATTTGAGAGTTTCACGACAGATACATTTTTGGGCTGACATTGAAATATGGCGGTTATACAAAATACAAAAATATTTGGCAGATACTTGATGCAGTAAATGTTCGTATATATTTGTAATACCATAATATTTTGGGCCCAACATACATAACAAACCATAACACTTTTTATTAAAATGTTTCATTTTTTTTAAACCGTAACATTTGCCAACCATTAACAAGTTTTATTTTACTATTTTCTATCACGATATTTTAATTTTTTCTAGGCACTTGCATTAGTGTTGCCAGCTTTTAAATTCGCCATTTTTTGGAATATAATTTTGGACCAACTTCATAAAGGTCAATTCATTTGGGTTTAGAAAGGTCGCCGGCCGACAGACAGACACACCACAAAAAAGATTTTTTCTGGCATCGCCGAACACTTACTACTAGTTGATGTTTTCTACTTGAACAATATTAGATGGTCGGTCCGATAAGCTATAGCATTTATAATATTCTATAATGCCTTCAGAACCATGTATTTGTGTGTGTATGTTAGATAGATTACAAAATTCAAATATCCTCACCACAAATTCCATTGAAAATTTTAAGGATTTCAATATCTACCAACAAAACCATCCTGCCTAAATTTCAATTTGGAAGGTTCACATACAAATTTCCTTTGATATACGAGCATTAACACTAATCGTTATCAGAGGAAATCACAATTTGTCTATTAATCGATCGCTGGTGGTATCAATATCGTGTTCAAACGCAATACAATTTTATTTATGGTCATTCTTTTAGCGGATGAATTAAATTCCAATTAAAAATACACGAGATTGTTATAGATGTGGTGTGGTATCGTATCTAGATAGAGTTTGATCCAGTACACAGAATATTAAATGTCACAATAAATTAATGTTTGTATTTTATTCATCAGGATAATATTAAATTAAAAATTCCACTAGCAGCATGATATAAATTCAACAACAATTTTACATATTCACAGCAGCGTATTTAGTTTTTTGATATCAATTCAATTGCCAATGTTGAGGTTGGGAGAAATTATCTGTTCATTGTGTTAAAAAATTTTAATTGTATAATACGATCAACGTTTGATTGTTTTATAACGCATCGTGTTCTGTTAATTAGTAACAGGAACTTTGGTTTAGTATTCAGTAGTAAATTCGAAAACACTATACAGGTAGTTCAAATTTATTTCTGCAAGAGAACAAGAGAGAAAGTTTTAACAGAACAGCAAGTACTTACTAGTTCTACTTGAATATGTAGAGCAGATACAGTTACACACTTAAGCTACATGTTAATAATGTTAATCGAAACTTTTAATTATCTCATTAAAACTTTTTTATCAATATTCATGAAAGCATTTATAGACGAGAAATTTATTGTTATAAAGGGTGTTTTTTTAAGAGGTTGCCGATTTTTTTTTTGAATAAAACACATATAAAATTATGAAATGACCAAAATTTTTTTTTATTTGGTAGATAATTTTTTGGCATTTAACATTTAAACACAATTTCTGGCATATGGCTACCACGACTATTTTTCACAAATGTCATTCTGGAGGTCCAATTTTCCAGCACTTTTTCAAGCATTTGAGGGCGTATGTCAGCAATGACACGTTGAATATTGGTTTCCAAAGCGTCAATCGATTGAGGTTTATCCACATAAACCAATGACTTCACGTATCCCCACAAAAAGTAATCGAGTGGCGTCAAATCGCACGAACGCGGAGGCCAATTCACCGGACCATTTCTCGAAATAATGTTGTCGTTGAAAGTTTCTTTCAATAAGTCGATTGTTTCACGTGCTGTATGGCAAGTGGCACCATCTTGTTGAAACCACATTTCATCCATATCCATATCTTCAAGATTTGACAACAAAAACTCATTTAACATGGTTCTGTATCGATTTCCATTCACGGTAACGCGTCGTCCTTCCTCATTTTTAAAGAAATATGGACCGATGATCCCACCAGCCCATAGACCGCACCAAACAGTACATTTATCAGGATGCATTGGTAATTCTTGAACGGCGTGTGGATTATCTTTGCTCCAAATGCGACAATTTTGTTTGTTGACGTATCCATTTAACCAAAAATGCGCCTCACCACTGAAGAGAATTTTACGGTAAAAAAATGGATCTTCGTTCAATTGATTTAACGACCAATCACTGAATTCACGGCGCAAACGATGGTCGTGTGGCTTTAATTCTTGCACCAATTGAATTTTGTATGGCACCAAACCCAAATCTTTACGTAAAATTTTCCATAAAGTCGATGGACAAAGTCCAATTTGCTGAGCACGACGACGAATCGATAAATTGTCGTTTTCTTCGACACTGGCCTCAACGACAGCAATATTTTCTTCTGTACGAACTCTTCTCATTCTTGTCGGTGGCTTGGCATCCAAAAGAGTGAATGTAGACCGAAATTTGGTAATTACGTTCTTTATGGTGGTCTCTGACGGACGATTATGTGCACCATAAAATTCACGAAGTGCTCTATAAACATTTTTAATTGAACACTGATTTTGAAAATAAATTTCCACGATTTGAAAACGTTGTTCTGGAGTTAACCTATTCATAATGATTTGCCAAACAATACTGAGTAGAAATGCCACTTTGAGCTGTCAAAACAACTGTCATAAAATAAAACGACATCTATCGGAAAAACAAACCTCCTAAAAAAACACCCCACAATTTGTATATGTCGGATATGTAAGAAGTACAAAACACATTTCAGCTATGTTAGCATGAAAATTATTTTGTTGGTTAAATTTTAGATATTGAATAAAGAAACGCTCTACTGTCTTCCCTAATAAATAACGAATAGGCGTTATATTCGCGAGCGCCAAACAAGTAATATATTCAAACTCTAAAAGAAAATCTTAAATAGGACACCCATCCAAATAAAACGTCTATACTCTCTATTTAGTTAAAAATATATTTTTTTTATAGAAGAAAGTATTGCTTATAGCCAGTGGTTTTAGCCACTCAAGTCTGTCCTACAGTTAAAATTGCGCTGCATTACAATTCACAAGAACAAAATGTGGCTCGAGTTTAGAGTCCAGTGCGGATGCATTCGCAAAAAACAAAGGAAAAAATTGCGCAACCTCGATCATAAAATAATGAAAATTTCTGCATCTGCATGCGCTTCCCTAATAAAATGGATTGAAAGAAATAATTATGTATCCGATTATTGAAATTAATTCAGCTGCTCTAAATAAACTTCAAGAAAAACTTTACCGCACTATCTAAAATCTATGTAATTTTCGTCGATTTTTCTGTATACATTCGAACCGCATTCACAAGTTACTACTTCGAGCGGTTATCCGAGAATATTACTATTCGATGTTTTACCCTTGAGTTCTATATAACAACAGCAGATTATGTTGCTCGATCTGATCGGTTTCGATTCATCTTTCATGAAACAACTAAAAGGCGCTTTCTAGATTTCAACTTATATTTTGTGATCTAAACCAAAATGGTGGTCAGGTTTTCCATATACAATTTGAACTAACCCGGATCTATGGATGTCATGAAACACGGCAATTATTGAAAATAATCTATAAAAAATAATCGATGCAAATGTCCTGATCTTATTCACAATCACAATTTAATTCAATGACCTTTCTGTGTTGAATAAATCCAATAACCTAATTCAAAAATTACAAATAGTCTAAAAAATAATTATAGTTTTGAATGCCTAGACCTTATTTCTCTTTCCACGAATGTAGCAGAATTGGGTTTTGTTTATCGAGAAACCCTAATCCCGCTTCGGGAAACCATCAAAGGGACTCTAGTTAAAAAGTAGATTTAATTTTAAAATCCAAATGAAGCTGTCATTTCCGGTATACCTATTTTTCACCTAATTTCGCTAACCAATTTTGTTGAAAATTTAGTTAAGAAGTTTTTTGTCCAAAGTTGTTTTTTCATACTATACCGCTTTTTGAAAAACATTTGCAGAAACGGGAAAATTTTTCCTGCAAAATTTCACTTCCATTCATCTACGGTAAACCCTCTAACTTTCAACTGAATCAATTCATCCATTTGGGGAGTAGAGAGCCCGAATTTTGGCGAGAAACAGTTTTTATAATTCAAAAATAGGATTTTTCAAAAAATTTTGGTTAGCTGTGACACACTAGCTTTCTCTGTGAATAGGAAATTAAATTAATTAAATTATATTTTTTTGGCCTACTGAAGGAATAAGTCTGGTGCTAATATTTTCGAAACAAAGTTAAATGCCCATAAATTTTTGGTGGACCAAAATTCTCCCATCCAATTTGTTTCGAAAATATTTACACTAAACTAATTCCTCACTAGGCCAGAAAAATATGATTTCGACAAAAATGCTAAGAAAATATTTTTTCTAATTTACTATTCCCAGGGAAAGCCAAAATAGTGCTACAGGACCAATATTTTTGAAAATATATCGTAGCATTTTTAGAATATTTTTGTGTATTGAGATTGATCTAATAATTGTCATACGTTTTAAAATATTTACATAAATCGAAAAAGCTCATTTGGAGCTTGCGAATTCCGGTGGTTGGATTTAAAGCAAAAATCCTATGGACCTTCAAATTTAATGAAACTTTTTAATGAAACTTATACGATAAGTTTTACTCCGATTAATCGCTCCACCTGGGCTGTGAAAAAACCACAGAGATTTAGTCTGTACGGCATCATAGACTCATAGAAAACATTTCTAAACCTATTTCTTGGAATTAGGCAAATTGGCGAATGGTAAACAAAGCAACAAAAATTTCAAGGGCTGAAATTTATAAGACTCTACTTTATTTTATTACATAAAAGAAAGAAGAAACGCGGCGGAATTAATATTTGGTTTTAATGCTGGAAAGCAATAATGAAAAATCTAAAACCAAATATGTGTCTGTATTGTAATGCCGAGAACAAGTTAATCGACTGCTAAAAATATGACAGCAAAAAACTTTTTTTTTGAAATAATTCAATTTTCTTTACGCTTTTCTTAACACTTTTCAATTTCAGTTAATTTTTTTTTTTATTATTTATTGGGGGTACAAATAAGTTTTAAGGTTACTTTTATAACTTCTAACCTTTATTCAAAGAAATTGGTACAATGTATTTTATTCAAAGTATTGTCCATCGTTAGCTACGACGTTTTCCCTTCCTTCAGGCAGCATACGAATTTTGCATCGGAAGAATTTCAGCCGATCCAAGAATCGGCCCAATATATGGCTTTTCCTTAAGCAAGAAAGTGCTGCTTGGCCAAGCCACGAGTCATCGATCGGAACAAATCGTAGTTGGAAGGAGCAATATCTGGTGAATATGGCGGGTGTAATCCTTGACGACTCTTGCATTCCTTGACGATTCTTTTGGCATATTGCGGTGGTTCGAGCTTCAATGCTCGGCTTAATTGCATCAATTGTTGTTGACAACGTTCTCCAGTGATGCTTTCGTTAGGCTGGAGTAGCTCAAAGTAAATGGTGTTTTTAGAGGTTCTTATCTTTAAGTTGGCAATACTGTTTTATTTGATAAACGATTTGACAGTTAACATTTGTTTTGTCATTAGCTTGATTTCCCATTTCCTAATGAATAGACTCACGCCAGAGCATCGCTTGCAAATTGTTGAATTTTTTTAATCAAAATAATGGTTCTGTTTGCCAAACTTATCGTACATTACGTCCATTTTACGGCCGTCATAATCGTCCAGGAGAGCGGGTAACTCTCGTACACTATACGAGATGTGTTCATCCACTTTATGGACGAATTTGTCTAAGAATCTTTGTTTACATGCTTTCAAAATTCAACTTGTGCAGGAATTAAATTCTTCCAACCATCGCACACGCCGCCAATTCGGCCAATGAGCTAAAACACAAATTGATATTGATGTTGATTTTCCAAACAAAATTTTGTTCGGCAATGAAGCTCACTTTTGGTTGTTAATAACGTTAATAAACATAATTGTCAGATTTGGAGTGAAGATAATCCACAAGCCTTTGACAAAAACACCATTATATTCAGAAAAAATCACTCTTCGGTGCGCTTTATGGGTCGGCGGAATCATTGGTCCATATTTCTTCAAAAACGATGATGGGCGGAATATTACAGTCAACGGTGAACGGTATGGAGACATGATTTCTAAGTTTTTGGGGCCCCAATTGGCTGGCATAAGGCTTGCCGATGGGTGGTTACAACTGGACGGTGCCAAATGCCACACAGCCCGGATCATTTAATTTACTCAAATAAACATTTGATGAAAGACTAATTTCATAAAATCAAATGGGTGATCTAACTCAATTACATTATTTTCTTTGGGGATATGTTAAGTCGAACGATTGAACACTTGGAACACAACATTCGGTGAGTTATTAGCGAGATACGGTCGCAATTGTTGCGAAGAGTGATCTAAAATTGAACCTCTAAGCATAAAATTATCTATCCAATAAAGCTAGTTTCACTGATTTCGATATGGTTTTCTTCATTCTATTTTAATTTAAAATTGTGAACCTCTAAAAAACACCCCGAACTGATCACTCCGAACTGATTCCATCAGATGCACAGCATTAGCTTCTTGCCATGAATATTCGGATTGGCGGTTAATGATGATGCATGACCGGGCTCACCCCATGGTTTTCTGCGGTTTAGGTTGTCATAGTGGATCCAATTTTCGACCCCCGTCACGATTCGATGCAAAAAAACCCTTCCGATTTTGTCTTTGGAGCAGTTGTTCTCTCGTGAAAAAACAGCGTTCGACCTCTCTTGGCTTGAGTTCGAAGGGAACCAAATTTCCATGTTCTTCAGACGGTTTTGAATCGCTTGTTGAGTCACTCTCAAAGTGTTAGCGAGCTCCTCTTGAGTTTGGCGTGAATCTTGGGCTAATAACGCTTCCAATTCAGCGTCTTCAAACTTTACTGGTTTCGCTTTGCATTCTTTGTCGTTGGTGTCAAAATCGCCACTTTTTCTTCAAATTAAAACAAAAAAAAACAGATCTTCTCGCAAATTGTGTTTTGGTGGCACAACGGTTGTCATGGATAAAGCACAAAACATATGTTTTTACACTTCAACGAAATAATATGGTATATTCATTTTTAGAGGGAAATGATGACGCTTTAACATGATAGTTACAAAATGGCTCGATGCGATTTAATACTAGTTACGCCATCTTTCGTAAATCCCTCAAAAGTTATTCATACCCCCAATATAAATTATTTTAGTCAGTCATGTTGGTATCTTCAGTTATAAAGTATTTAGTTTCTGTGCTGTGTGTCTCGTTCCTCTAGAGTTACATTCGACTATATTTCACTATTTACACTATTTACCAGCCTGCTAGATTAAAACAGTACCGAGTAAAAAGTTAATACTAAGCTAACACTACTCCAACAACAACACAAAACAACAGGGTTGTTCAGGTATTTGTATAAAAGCATGCATTTAGGCGACTTTTAAGTGGTTAAAAGTGGTGCACATACAGTTCCATATGTTACTGTTAGTAGGTCATATGATTTGTAACGTAGAGTAGTGTAGTTGCATGCAATGGTTGTATTACCGACTAAAAAAATAATGCATTTTAAATTATTTTTCTAATTTAATTATTTTCGTGCAGATGTCGCTAATTAAATACATTTTTGACATTTATTCCAATTTTTTACCATAATTAAAGAATTTTTTACATTATTTACGTAAACAATTATTTTTACGCGTAATTGCACAACACTGCAAAATAACTCTTATTTGGTTTTCATATGCCGGCAACTGGTGACGATTGGTTGGTTGAAAGTTCCTCATGGCTTTGAACACTTGTGGCAATTTTCAAACTGTCTGGGTCCTCTAGACAGTAAAAATGTGGCACCATTTAATAGTGCTAGTGAATTTATGAATTAGAAGAGTTTTTTTTAGCATTGTACTGTTTGCCCTTGTAGATGCCGACTATAATTTTTTGTTCGTGGATATTGGCTACCAAGGCAGGATTTTAGATAGAGAAAATACCGAACTACCCCTTCCAAAGCCCCTTTCGGGAATGCAGAAGGCAATTCCTTGCGTATTTGTTGGTGACCAGGCATTACGTCTAACATAAAGAGTTATGATACCTTAAGGAGGAATCAAAGGTTACAGGTTGAATTTAAAATTACAGGTTGAGCCTAGTCCGAAGGATGGTGGAAAACACTTTTGGAATAATCTCATCAGTGTTTAGAGTCTGTCTTGTTATCACCAGAAAAGGCTAAATTAATTGTTATGGCCATTGTATGCCTACATAATTATTTAAAGAGTAGCAAAATATTCAGTAATGGTTATGTTGCTCCAGGTATTTTAGACAAAGGTGTTTTAGGGTAGTTGCAGACAAAGCACAAATGTTACTTGGTAATCTAACCACGCGTAACTCTAATCATTATACTCGTACATGGTTATATTATTACGGTATGTTACTCACACTTGTTTCTGCTAAGTTTATTGTTCTGCTCGGTTTATATTTATCAAGTAAAATTGAAAATCTTTGGAAGGCGAACTGGTCTGATTACAGTTTAACAAAAATATATTTTTTGGTATTAAAAGTTGTAAATCAACTTGTTTACTCACCCTTGTCTGTATTCCAATAGTTTTCAACCCTTTAGCTTTTTCGAGTCGGAATGAACCTAACAGGCTTGCAACTTTTTTCACTTTCCTCGATGCTAATATTTGTGTAGTCTGGAATTTTTTGCCATGCGTGGTTCTTTTTAATTTTGTGGAAATGCAATTTATATTTTTGGTTCCACAGCAGCTCTTGACGTTCTTATTGTATATCAACAATAGTAGGGATTCTCTGTCCATCTCCATAATTAATGGCTTGAGCACACACGCATAGCTTGAGCACTGAAATTTGGAGGTGACTTAAAAGTTTGCGACGAAATTTTGGGTGTGTATGTCAGAGATGATATTGGCAAGAAATCAAAAGTACTAAATTTTTGACGAACATAGTACTGAATCGAATAGTATTTTGCGATAGACTGTAGTCGCAATTTTATTTAATGCTTTTTTACACAGCTGAGATAGGCATACAGCGAGTTAAATCAATTTTAATAATCTTGACCATGTGCATGTCAAGCAGGTCTTGCAAATCTATCGTAATACTGGATAATTTAGATTTTGCGGGTTTATTTCAATGTAAACCAATGTGTTTGGCAAGCAGCAGGATTTTAACTGTTGAATACCTCTGGTGCCGTTATTGAACAAATTTCTTTAAAAGCATTAAGTTCAACAGTTTTCGGTTTTCCTAGTTTTCTGCTACCCCTGCAACCATTTAAGTAAATGTATCTGCTTTGTAGACAATGTACATTTCTCGTTTGGTACTTGAACCTTTTTATTGCTTCACGTTAAGAATCCTACCGTCATTTCAGCAATTAGCATTGCTAATCCTTGAACTTGGGACTCGAAATAGCGACGTTAAATAAGTCGAAAGTAATTATTGGATCTAATGTAGCACTCACCGCATATATAGGGTGGGCTAAATAATTTTATTTTAAATGCATTAAAACAAAAAGTTCTCAATATTTTTTCAAATTTATTTTTTTATTGTAAAGAACAATTCTTCCGATTAATTATGGAATACTATTTCATTGATATGACTGCCTCGGCTGGCCTTGACGTACCCCATACGGACGGTCCAATTTTTAAGCACATTTTCGATGGTATGGCGCATTATGTCTTCAATGGCAATGCGAATATTGTTCTTGAGAGCGTAAATCGTTGCTGGTTTATCGGCGTAACACTTATCTTTGACGGCACCCCAGAGATAATAGTCCAACGGCGTCAAATCACAGCTCTGAGGCGACCAAATCATATCAGCATTTCGGCTGATAATTCGATCTTCGATGACAGTGCGCGACATATCAATTAAAACGTGTGCTGTGTGGCACGCAGCACAATCTTGTTGATACCAAATGTTGCCTATGTCCTCTTCTTCAAGTGCCGGGGACAAAAAATCGTTTAACATGGCGCAGAAGCGCTCACCATTGACAGTAACGGCGGCTCCTTGCTCATTTTCAAAGAAAAATGGCCCAATGATGCAACCGGACCAAAATCCGCACCAAACAGTCACTCGTTGAGGATGCATCGACTTCTCTACGATCACGTGCGGGTTCTCCGTGCCCCAAATGCGACAATTCTGTTTGTTTACATAGCCGTCAAGATGGAAATGCGCCTCATCCGCCAGCGAACCGAAATCGCAATGGGTAGTCTGTTTGCTTCAATTCCTGAACCAATTGAACTTTATACTGTGTCATACCAAGGTCTTAATGCAGAATTCGTCGCAATGTTGTGCGTGAAATATTCAATTCTTGAGCACGATGACAAGTTGACGTTCCCAGCGACTCACTCACATTCTCGGCTACAGCATCAACATTTTCGGATGCACGCTTGGTTCGTGTTGGTTTATTAATTAGCAAGCCTGTTTCTTTAACTTTATTCACAAAATAATGCACATATGGAGTTCCCGGGCTTCGTTTCTTCCGAAAACCGCACGCAATTTTTGCACACACTCTGCAACATTACCATGGTTTTCAAAGTAATGTTTCAAAACTTTCCAACGTTGTTCAAACGAATACACAATCATTTTCGTTCAGTGGAACAACAAAACTAACTTTCTGTCAAATCAGAAGTGACAAAACCCTTACAATACTCAAAACAACCGCTGTTCAAAAAAAGTTAGATGGCCCACTCTGTAGTTCGCTCATACCGTTGCTAAAATCGCTACACAAATATTTATTTTCTGCATTCGTAATTAATTAGGTATATGGTCTAGGGCCGGTAATTCTCTCTGTAGACTCAGAGAAAAACTTGGGCCAAAATAAACAAAAATCTGAGTCTATTTTGCCAAAATCTTGGTATTTTTCGATCAACCATATCTCTTAGTTAAAAAACCAACAAGTTCTTGGTTGAATAAAATTTTAATTTTAAAAACATTTGGTTATTTTATTGGATAGAAGTGGAAAAAAAATTGGTAACAATGCCCATCCATTTTGTAAAATTAACCATGGGAAAAATTATTTTACTAATAACTTGTTAATTCTACCAAATTTTCTTGTAAATCTAACAAAAAATGGCGGTTAATTTGTTTAAGATTTTATCGTCTTTTCGGACAAAATATTATTTTCAATAGCCATACATACAATATTTACGACTTTTGTAGGGTTCTGGTGTAAATAAAGATACAAAACCCCTTACAAAAATGAGTACTTTCTTAGGTCATTTTTCTTGGCAGCTTAGTTTCATACTGACAAAAAGGTTGGTCTTACCGACCAAATGTCATAGTGGTTAAAGCTTTGGCGTTTGGATCGGGAGGTACCGGGTTCGAATCCCGATAGGAGCAGGATGCAAAGCGAATTTTCATCAACAAATTACGATTTGTGATGAAAAGGAACACATCTATGACCTATCTATGAGTGCAAAACTCGTGGGCCGACCCATCTTCCATGCCAGTATAGGCTGCATGGAGCTATGTGCAGATGGTAGTAAAATCGGACCTATATCCGTACGTCCTCGAATACAGGCGTAAAGGTACGGACGTAAATAAGCAAACCGCGAAAGAGTTGGGAGAGCCTTGGCCCCAGAACAGAGGAAAAAAAAGTTGGTCTACTCATCAGGTTGCAAGAGAAGTAAGAACTTATCGATTTGGCGAATTATATGACCAAATCAGAAACTTTTGGAAATTCTCACTATGTATTGTGTATTAAGATAAACCAAACTACTTTGTTACTTATAATAATAATTATTGTTCACCTAACAAAATCTTTTTTGGTTAAATTAAACAAAACTACGTACCAACATCCTGGTAACTCAAATTCCATCCACTTTTTGTCAGAATTTTGGGTTAAAACAACCAAATTAATTTTACTAAGTAACATTTTTTCTGAGTGTACCTGGATTGAGAAAAACTTTGGCAAGACCAGATCTTTTAAAATGGAAACCTCCGTATCCCGACACCAACGATTTTAAGCGAAAGTAACAAATTTAGTGACCGTTCAGACGAGTGTCAAGAGACCCGAACGACACTGTATGTGCTGTTGCTGTCCTATTTATAAAGCTAAACATTTCATTTTTGATGGGCGAAATGAGATAAAGCTACCCGAGATCACTTAAAGAATTCTATAATTGCCTTTCATTACCCTTAACGTGGTTTTATATAGACATTACAAGTATTTAATTAATCAATTGTTCGAGAAGAAAATTTAAATTTAAAATTTATTATCGGTTTTTGGACTTGTTAAATCATGAACTTCCATAATAAAAAGTTGCATTTCGCATGGGGCTATTGTAAAATTGTACACTTGGCCCAAAATATTAAACTTCATTAGAAGCTTTAATTATAAAACTGATAAAAGATCTTAATCAGAGGAAATAGAGTTGTATAACACCCTGATCTCTAGATGAAACCAAATGGATTGCGTCATTGTTATTCTTTGCTTCTACAAAAGTTGTCTCGAATCAAATTGCAAATAACATTTCTAGTATTCTCTCAAAAGTACTAAAATCACTCGAAAGTATCGAAGTACTTTTCATAAAGCCGATAAGT
This sequence comes from Nephrotoma guestfalica, assembly GCA_963691935.1. Lineage (NCBI taxonomy): Eukaryota > Metazoa > Arthropoda > Insecta > Diptera > Tipulidae > Nephrotoma > Nephrotoma guestfalica. Next base: position 211,876,643 of record OY829913.1, on the reverse strand, counting down.
GTCGAAAAAAGTACTATAGTATCGATAATATCAACCTTGGTGTATATAAATATTTGCGGCGAAAATGTTTACGCCGAACGTGTTCGGCACACATTTTTGTACATGTGGACCCACCTTAATATTACTATTTCGAAATTAATTATGTAAATTAATTTGTTGAAAACGAATAATATATTATTCTGTGTGATATATGCACTATAGTGCAAAGTGCAAACTAATTAAAATACTAAGTATTTCGTTCTATATGCAAAATTACGTTTTGGTATTTCATTGTTACCCAGACGTAAAACTCTTTAGATTAGAATATTTTAATTAAAAATTATAAAATACACAATAAGAAATTTGGTTTTCTTTCTTTAATTAATTTTTTTTATTATTTTTCATTTCCAGATTATCAAAGGAAAACCACACACACAGGCACACACATAATCAGTTTGTGTATGTGAGAAAATCTATGTATGTACTACACACTCATCTTAATGTATTCCATGAAAATCATGAATTCTACAATAAATACAACAATTAAATGTAATAATAGTAAGTGTTAATGAATATGTATAAATGTAATTAATTTGTTTTATATATTGTGCTTGTACGTAATTTTTGTAATTGGTACAAACTTAATAGTGTTGTACATAAACGCAATGGGAATTTTCCAAAATTGGTTTGAGATATGAAGGTGAACATTTAAATTAAATTTTAGGAGTTGTTACAACAACAAAAAAATCTCATAACATTATTTGATTACAAAATAATGCAATCTAAATTTATGCTACATACATTATTTAGTTGTTCATGTGGATAAAATATTACTTGGCTATGATTACAAAAACGATTTTATGTGTACAGCTATGTCACGTACGTAAGGGTAAAATGTTGAATTTGCATACTCTCGCTTCGAACAATAATATTATGTTAGCTTGATTTTTTGCTCTGGGCATTCCACGTATGAACATACAATCACGTTAGACTATGTACGAGCACATTAAATATAAATTAGAACAATGTTTTTGTTATACGAGTATTATGAGTTCATGTGTGTATGGTACCGTTAAAATCTGAAATCAGATAATTCTTGAATGCTAGAGCAACAATAATAATTAGTTTAAGGGATGAAGGTTACTGAATCAAGATTAAAACTAATTTTTGTTTGCAAGCTAATCTCATGTCTAAAATATTCTTCTTCTCAAAGACAGTTTATTAATTTCGTGATTGTTCATTAATTTCGGTCATAGACAAATTCTGCTTAGTTAATCATTTTAAAAATTTTGTTAGTGATAAGTGTTTGGCGCGTAAAGAAAACCCTTCAAAATGGCCAACATAACTGTTTCAAAGGAACAAAGATCAGTTAACAAAGAAAAATTAACTTTTATAATGAAAAACATGAAGTTTTATTCGCCAACTCTTGGTCCACTAGTAGCTCTTTGTAATTTGCTTGTAGATTCTTCTATGCTATTAGCAACTGCTAAGATGGCCGTATCATCCGCAAACGTCGCTATGTTAGTCTCCTCTATCAATGGCAGGTCCGAGGTGTATAGAACATATAAGGTTGGTCCCAGAACGCATTCCTGCTGATATTTTCTTAATGTCTGAGTATTTGCCAGCTAATTTAACTGAAAAGTGTCGATTAGATATCTACGATTTTAGAATTTCATAAAACTGCTTTGCTAAGTCTCTTTGTTGTAATTTGTATTTCAAGCCTTTATGCCATACTCTGTCAAAGGCCTGTGATACATCCAAGAAGACGTTTGAACATACTTTCTTTTTTCCAAGTACGTCTTCAATTATGTTTGTAGTTCGGTGTAATTGTTCTGTTGTTGAATAGTTTTCTCTGAAGCCAAATTGATGTGGAGGGATAAGATTTATTTCTACTATTATTGGTTTGAGTCTTTTTAGGAGTAGTTTCTCGAATAATTTTGAAATTATTGGGAGTAAGGAAATCGGCCTATACGAATTTTTGTCATTTTGTGGTTTGTTCGGTTTAGTTATCATAATTACTTCTGCTACTTTCCATTGATTTGGAACGTGTTTAAGTCTGAGCACTGCATTAATCATTTGGAGTAGTTTACGTAGTGCTTTTTCATGAAAAGCTTTTACTATTTGTCCTGTAATTAAGCCATATTCTGAAGATTTCTTTGTATATAAGTTAAGATTGAGTTCCTCTAATTCTTGTAATGTGGCAGGAGATATATTGCAGTAATCCATTTTATATACTGGTGGTATGTTTTCTTTTGCAGTTTGTCTAGATAGAAGCTGGAACGTGTTCTCGAGGTGGGTTGCAAACAACGAAGCTTTTCTGCTTTGCACTTATAGCCTCCTCTGCAGTTTGTGTAGGTAGAGGATGGAACGTGTTCTCTTTTCTGCTTTGCACTTCTAGCCCATGTGCCATTTTCATTTTTAACTGGTGGAATTTATAGTTTTGGTCGTTTTAAACTTTTTGTCACTTTCCAGAGGGAGTACTAGTTATCTTTTTCCCCAGTAAGGCCACTCAAGTATTTATTAATGGATTCGTTGTTGATTTCTGTAATTAGCAACTTTAGTTTATTGGAAAAAAAATTTAGAGTTGTTTTATATTATGGCGCTCGACTTCTTTGTCAGGCCTTTCTTGCTTTTCGTTTTGCTGTAACCAGTTCCCTAACTTCCAGAGGATAAATAGGAAAGGTACTACTTCACGCCGTTTCTTGTATACTGTTGTTGAGTTATTCTAGTTCTGCTTCTAGCTGTATCGGGTTTGAACTAGTTTTTTTAACAATCGTTGCACTGATTGTCATAATAACAGGCGTCTGATCCGACATAATCCTCTCACTGCTTTCTAGGTACGAGTATATGTAGTTTTCGTCTATACCTTTGGTGATAAAGTCAATGATATCGGGTATTTTGTTTCTATCCGTAGGCCAATAAGTTGGTTGATCTCCAGAATGAAAATCGCAATAAGTCGCGTAGTCTTCCTGCTGCAAACAGCTCCCTTCCTTTTTTAGAGGTTACTCTTGATCCCCAGTAGGTGTTTTTGCATTAAAATCACCGCCGATTACGAAACTTGATCCAAGTGATTGAAATAATGTACACTAGTCGTCTTTAATTAAATTGTATCTTGGGGGACAATATATTGACGATACATTATTTTCTTGATGTGTTTGATGTTTTCTTTTATAACCACCAACGATCCTCCCCTTGCCCTTCCTGCTGGATGAATGGCGTGGTAACAATTATATCCATATATTTTAAGATATGAAGTTGAAGTAAAATGGGTTTCCGATATTAGGCATATATCTATTTTTTCAGTATTTAGGAACATTCCTAATTCTGGAATATGTTGCATTAGCCCATTTGCATTCCAGGATACTATTCTTAATGTTTTATTTGTTGTTGTTTGCATCATTTTAATAGAGCATGGATTTCATTTCATTTAGAGAGTCTTGCTTATTTAACCTGTGGCTTAGAGCTTGAAGACATTTCTCTTGTTTAGCTAGACGAATGTTAAGAGCTTCCATGCTTCTTAGTATCTTTTGGAGCACTGCTGTTCCTTCGGTAGTGCACTCCGAAATAATTGGTTTTGTCATGACTACTTGCAAGTACAGTTTTGGTTTTGGTTCTCCCGTTTTACTAGCATGAGGTTTAGGTACATCTTTTGTATAACAGCAAGTTTTGACATCCAATCCCAAAAATTTTTGGAACTTCATTAACAGCAAGAAAAAGGTATCTGGTTTGCCGTCGAATATGTCTTACCAGACCTCCACCGCTAGTTAGCCATCTGACATTTGCAATTGTTTGCCAAATTCTTTGCATCAGTTTACAAGCCACTTCAGTCAACAGAAACCGGTTCTTCTACTACTTCCACCTCCATTGTACTCCATCATTTCAAACCTACCGAACAGGAGGTTCTGGATCAACTGCTCCTTCGCGACGTTAGCAAGGGAGCGGGTTTTGACGGTCTTCCACCGATCCTATTCAAACGTTGGGCCGTAAGTCTGGCCCCTACGCAGTTACTTTCTTGTTTAACGAAAGCTTTCGTCGTGGCATTTTTCCAGATCCCTGGAAAATATCATGCGTTCATCCAATTTTTAAGGCGGGTAATAGAAGTGAGGTAAGTAATTATCGTGGGATCGCCATTCTCTTGGTCTTACCCAAACTGTTCGAGTCCATGGTTCACAGAGTATTGCACTTCCATACCAAGAGACTAATTTCTCCTTTTCAGCATGGATTTTATCCCGGTAGGTCTACCGTGTCTAACTTGTCCTCATTTTGTGGTCATCTATTTGACAGCCTAAACTCCAAGCAGCAGCTTGACGTTGTCTACACAGATTTCGCGAAGGCTTTCGATGTGATTGATCACTCCATTCTTATTAGCAAGTTGGAGAGTCTCGACTGTGATTTCATTCCCATCGACTGATTGCGTTCTTATCTCTCAGATCGTTGGCAATCTGTTAGGATTCTGGATTCTTTCTTCCCATTATTTCGGGCGCCATCCGGCGTGCCTCAAGGTAGCCATATCGGCCCACTGTTATTTTCATTATTTATTAACGACGTTGTAAAATGTTTTAAGTTTTCCAATTGCCTCCTCTTCGCAGATGACATAAAGATTTTTGCCCGGGTCTCTACCGTGTTAGACTGCGAAATGTTACAAGACGACTTAAACCGCTTTTGCAGCTGGCCAATTAACAACTTACTGACTTTAAACGTGAGTATCCGCTCGCCAGTTTTTTTTCAATACCAACTGTACAACGAAACCATTGATCGGGTTGAGTTCATTTCGGTCTTGGTGTGATTTTTGAATCTGATGCTACATTTACCAGACATGTTAATGCCATTATTTCAAAGTCGTACATTGTACAATGTACAAGGACTTTCGTGACCCATTAATTTTGACATCATTATACGTATGCTTTGTTCGGTCCATTTTGGAGTATGCACCTCCTGTTTGGTCACCCTGCTGCCACTGTCATTCTGAGAGGTTTGAGAGTAGCCAGAAACAGTTTATTTAGTTCGCGCTACGACATTTACCATCCAGTCGCGCCGTGGACTACGTTCTTCCGCCTTATCAGAATCGATGCAATCTTTTGAAACTGCAACGACTAGATAATCGCCGAGACGTAGCTTTCGCGCTGTTTGTGCGTGATATCATCAATTCCCGTGTCGATTGTATCGAGTTACTAGCACGTATCAACTTGTACGCTCCCGAACGTCGAATGCGTCAACGCGATTGAGCTTTATTCATCGGCCGAGCGGTAACGAACTACGGTCTTTCTGATCCAATTCCGAGAGTTTCGCGGGTGCTCAACAAGATCTACGGAGCTTTCGATTATCACTTGTCGGCAGATTCATTCAAGAAAGCTTTATATAATTTTTTGTAGTCGAGCTCATAATTTCTTTTTTTGTACCAATTGTTTTGTTGTGCCGATTGTAGTCACTGTAGGCACCATTTATAAATAAATAAATAAATTCTCCAGACGCCATTATTTAGAGATACGAGTTGGTACTCGGCTACCGTAATCGATTTCATAATCGTTTGTATAGTGGATCCTACTCTTCTAGAGTAGCAAGAAATAAATACTTCATGGAAGTATTTATTTCTTGCTACTCTAGAAGAGCAGAGGTGCCATTATCAAAAAATGGCCTGGCGTTAGCACATCTATACTGGTTGGATCATCTGATTTGATTTGACATAATGATCGTGAGTTCAGGATGACTTCAATTTGGCATGTTAGGGTAACCATCTCTTCAAACGTTCAATTGGAATTTCCTGTCACACGAATAAGATGTGCCTTCATCGACTTCACTGCTACTTCCCATTAGCCTGCAAAATTTGGACTGGCTGGAGGAATTTTCAAGATATACCGTGGTCGCTAAGCTAATCTGAAATTATGGCCCATCAAAGTTTGTCCCATTATCAGAATTGATTTCTAATGGTAGTCCGCGTCGAGCAATAAATATGTTTAAAGCAGCAAATAATGCATCCACTGTAGATCAGATTCAACCTCCAAACGTATAGCCTTTGTCGTCATGCACACGAAGACTGATATATACCCTTTCACAAATTTTGTCCCTCTTCCCATTTCAGAAGCAATCGAAATTGGCCCGCAGAAGTCTACGCCCACTCGACTAAAGGATCTTGACACCGTAACTCGTGCTGTTGGTAAGGTGCCCATTAATTGAGTACTAGTAGCTGCTCTTTGCCGCACGCATATTTGACATTTGTGTGCAACTTGTCTGGTCATGCTTCTGCCATTTACCATCCAGAATTTTTGTCTAAGAAGAGAGGATAATAGGGATGGACCAGGATGGAGATATTTGTAATGGTAGTATGTGGCTATCATTTTGCTAAGGATATGGGAGTTTGGCAAAATGATAGGGTGTTGTGCAGAATTCTGCCCACTCTGAGAAAGCCGTGGCCATCTTGGAAGGGTGATAGTGTCGACAGCTTACCTTTTGATGATAACGATCCCGATTTCGCAAGATTTGCCATGTCTTCTGCGTAATATTCAATTTGGCACCAGGATATGCAAGCTCGTTCCGCTAATTGTAATTCGCTAACCGTAAGTGCACCATAACTTCGGTTTGCCTTTAACTTTTCCTGAGAATTCTTTACAAAACGGGTGCAAAACCCAAGTATACGTCGAATTTTTCGCCAACAAGAAATGCGCTTAAATAATGTCACCATTGTCTCATTTGACGTTTGATGCAAATTCAAACAATGCACCCGTCTTTTATGTTCTTCGTTTAGAACTAATTCAATGGTTGGTGGATATGTTGTGTTGATGTTTCAAGATGATTCGGACTCGTTTAACCATTTTGGCCCATGCCACCACAAATCGAATGATTTTAAGATTTTTTGAAGTATGCCTCGACTAGCACAATCAGCAGGATTTTCAGCCGACTTTACATGATCCCATCTGCTTCGTGGTAAAGTGCAGAGAATTTCCGATGTTCTGCTCGTTACGTAAGTTTTCCAGCGACGAGGTTCCGCCGATAGCCATGCTAATACTATTGAACTATCAGTCCAACAAAATTCCTTGATGTTGATTTGTGCAAATTCTTTCTTCACTTTGGCAAACAATCTGCTCAGAAGCACTGCTGCAAAAAGCTCCAATCTAGACAATGTGACCTGCTTTAATGGGGCAACCTTTGTTTTTGATGTCAGCAGATTGACTTGAACATTTCCAGAATTATCTTCAAACCTACTGTAGATCACAGCTGCATAAGCTACCTCACTAGCGTCACAAAATCCATGAAATTGAACAGACAAAATATTCCATGGGATGTATCTTGGTATTCTGATCGTTTCTAAATATGAAAGGTTGTCCCGCAGCTGATGCCATTGATTTGTGATGTCAGGTGGTAGCTCGTTATCCCAATCTAATTTGATTAGCCATAATTTCTGAAATAATATTTTTATTATTATTATTAATGGGGCTAGCCATCCAAGCGGAGCAAACACTTTAGAAGATTTTGATAACAAGTTTCTTTTAGTATATTTTATGTTATCATTTAACTTAACGTTGAATTGAAAATTGTCCTTTTTAGGATCCCACGCTAGCCAGGATCTGCTTCATCACATAGACCAGATATGTTGGAAACCCATTTCCTTAACGGAAAGCCACCGGACTTTAGTAGTGTGATCAAATCATTTTTGAGATTAGCGGCTTCATTGATGTCTGTTGTACCAGTTAATAGGTCATCGACGTAAAAATCGTTCTTAATTGAGCTAACCGTGGAAATTTTGATTCATTGTCATTTGCCAGTTAGTGTAGCGATCGAATGGCTAAAAACGGTGCGGCTGAGGTCCCATAGGTCACGGTCTTTAGCCAGAAATGTTCGATGGCTAAGTCTGGTGATTTCAGCCATATTATCCGTTGAAAATGTGTATCCTTTTCTCGTACCTTTACTTGTCGGTACATCTTTTCAATGTCTGCACTTAGGGCGATGGGGTGTATACGAAAACGAAGTAAAATTGACCATAAGGCCGGCTGAATCGTTGGGCCAACCATTAAAATATCATTCAATGATTTCCCATTAGATGTCTTGCATGATCCATCAAAAAATGTTCTAAGTTTTGTTGTTGGGCTAGATGTTTTGGGACTGAATACATTTTTTTATATTGATGGTCTTTCAGCATTCGACGTTTGACAGACTTCAATTGATGAATAGACGCGGGTGCAGATTGGCCAAGTGCTGGGTCAGATGGTTTGAATGGTATGGCTACAGTATATCTGCCGTTCAGTTCTCTGGTTACATTCGCCTTGAAATGTTCTTCTGCAGCCTGTTCTTCTTCGGTAAGGTGGGCGTTGACGGAAGTATCCAATTCTTCATATTCAAAAAATTTTCTCAGCGCACAATCAATATTGTCATCATCTATTGTTATATTATGATTGAATATGTTCGAAGTTTTGAAGCTAATCTCTCCTGAAAGTATCCATCCAAATGCTGTATTTTGTGCTATTGGGTGTCCATCATTTCCCTTCAATTGACCGTTCTCTAAAATTTTAAAAAACTTGTTAGATCCTAATACAATGTCTATTTCATTGATTTTATCAAAATTGGGATCGGCTAGTTGTAAATTTTTCAAGTAATCATAACTTTTTATGTTGAAATTCGTAACTGACGGGATTGTGGTTAACTTTTTCAAAATAAACACAGTCATCTCGAAGCTTCTTTGTGGTTCAAAACGAGATTTTATGATTATAGACGTCATCCCTCTGGTGTACTGATTATTTGTAGCAATGCCCGATACTGTGAGTTTGGCATTTGTTCTTGACAAACATAGCCTCTGCATACAAGACTCCGAAATAAAAGATGCTTGCGACCCAGAATCCAACAAGATCATGCACAAAATAATTTTTCTTTTACTTGATTATTGGCCGTACCAGCAGAAGTGAACGTGTTGTCATACAATAATGTGTGATGTCGTCTTTTGCATAGTTTACAGCCAAACTTTCAGAAGCATGAAATTACACGATGGTTCCGCGATAAACAATTGTAACAAATTCTGTTGTTCTGCACGTAATCCTTTCTTTCTTGTATAGTAAATGTTTTGAATTTCTTACATGTAGCGAGATAATGAGGTTCATTACAATAAATACAGGGCGGCGATTCAAACAAAGTCGTGTTGAGCTGGCTGGTTCTGGGTAAGACATTCCTCGGTTTGTGACCAGTGTGTGAGGTTTGAGTTGATAAAGAAGGCCCCGCCAACATTTCAATTTCATCGCACTCCTTCGCTAAGAACTTCATAAATCCTTCTATCGTAGGGAATTCCTTGTCTGAAGAGATTTTTGCCCATGCTGCTTTCGTCTCCTTATTTGATCTTTCTAATAACCAATGGATCAACCAAGAATCGCGCCTTTGAGCGTTACTGCCTAATGTATCTAAACCTCTCAAGACTTTATCTGCAACATTATATAGCCCGTGTCTTAGTCTGCTCCTTTGATGTATTTGCTGAATACTAAAAAATGTATTTAATAAATTAGCAACAATAACACATCTTTTTTTATCATAGCGTTCAATTAATTTGGTCCAAGCTCCTTTTGCAGCTTCTCCCTTTAATAATCTTTTCAGGTACTGAAACTTTTGTGCATTTGTCAATGATTCTCGATTGTGCACTATCTGTAGATAGTGTCTCTAAATAACCACGCTGTTGATCAGCAAACGCCAACATCGATTCATGAAATTGTCGTTGAAGATCCTTCATTACAGTGTTCCGATCATCAGCTGCTTTACGTAGTTTAGCTTTGATTGCGAAGTAACGTGATTCAGTCGCTTCTAATTCCGATATTTGACCTAACAAATATATTTGGTAGTCAAAGTCCTTGAATTCCGAATAAGCCTTTTCTAGCCCTTCCAATCTTACATTTACATCTTCCAATGCGTGTGCGGCATTTATTTCGTTACAAAATTTGTCGGTACGCGTAATAACCTATCTGCCTTGGATTGACCTCTACGTGCAATGTAATCCTTCAATTTTACTATCCAATTACTGTCCAAATTAATAAACCGATAGTATTCAAAATTAATAAATAAATATTGACAACAAAATAATTATTTTGGTATGAAGATCACATTACTGAAAATTCCACACAAATTCTTTTACTATTTGGTTCCTTTCCGCCTGGTAGGCTCTTCTAAGCTTGTGCATAGAACATCTAAGTTTCCTTAGATTAGTGTTCCACCAACTGTTCCGTTTCATTGCAACTCTCTTCTTAGGAATTGAGTTGTTGCAGACACTGGCTAACTGTGCTGAGATCAGTTCCACACGAGCATCAATTTCATTTATCGAATCTATTTCCGGAAGTGCTTCTACACTGTCCCAAGAGCCAACCAAGTGTCTAGCAAATAGGCCCCAGTCGGCTATCTTAATGGCGAATCTCGGAGTTTTGCTACTTGCAAGCGAACTGCTCTGAGGCGAGTTTGATAAATTAAACGCAATGTCTCTATGGTCACTAGATGTCCAATTTTTTGTGACACACCACCCAACTATCGAGACGAGAACGTCGTTTAGTGCTTCTTTAAGTTCATTATGAAGAGGTCACTCCTAGACATGAAGTCCTCTACTTTTCTCCCGTTTTCATCGGTTAAACGGTCATGCCACATTTTACTTCTTGCATTGAAGTCTTTGAGGATCATTACCTTTTTCTGTTGACCCGATATAGAGCCTAGGACCGTTTCGATTTTGCATAGATGGTACTGTATTGGGCATATATTGAAAATAGGTAGAGTGATCCAACTTCCGATGATGTTTCAGTGGCTAGCGCAGAACTGGCTTAGCTTCATGATGCTCATGCATTGTGAGTACTAATTGCAGTTTTGGGATTCTCAGAGCAGCCTGTAACTATTCTGACTGTAGAAGGCATGCCACTGATTTGACCATTGACCGAGTGTGGTTCTTGCATACATAGTATATCTATATCTCCACTCACGGAGATGCGTTCACATATACCTGATCCGACTATTTTAGTGCCCTGTATTTTGAGGTGGGCAACACGTCGGTTGCTGTTACAATGTCTTTGATTGGGACTAATCATCATGTTTAGTTCTTGATTTCAAACGTTGTGGACATGCGGTTTTTGCAATTCCTTGCAGCTTGCGCAACTGGCTGGTTTGTCTTGTTTTAGGACAGACCTTGTAGCCCTGACCATGATGTGCACAGTGAGAGCAGGTCTCTGCGCGCGTCCTACAACTATTTGCAGTGAGACCATATCGCTGGCACCTAAAGCACCTATTTGGAGTCACAAACTCTCTCACACGGCATCGTACCCAACATGTTTATGGTTGCTGGTTCGATTTCTACCACCCAGTGAGCGGTCTCTTTATTTATCGCACCGGTTCTATACAGAACTTTTATGCTAACGGATGTATAAAAATTATGTACCTCGTTACAGATCCTACCGCGCGCCTAACAAAAATTAGATTAAACATTTATTTGTTGACGATAAACACCGCCACCAAGTCTACCCGTAAATCTCAACAAAAAAAAAAGATCAAACCGATTGTATACGAAAATTTTACCATAGACAAAAATAAAATCTAATTTTTCAATCACACTCCACATGATTAACACATAAAAATTATTTTAATTAATTTTAATTATATTTTTAGCTTAACAATTAATTTGATTCGACGTGTTAATTTTATAAGTTTGTATACGCGTGCACGTTTACATAACACACACACACACACACGCACGCACACACATACAGTTGTGCAATGAAAATTGAAAATCATAAAATTGCACATTAAAATCAAACACGCCAATAAATATAAAATCCACAACACTAACAATCAGCAAGCACACGGAAAACCGAAAGAAAAATTTATGTTAAGGTTAAAGTGATGATGCGCGATATATACGCTTGTGTTGGTAAGTTGCTCCGATACGTGGCTTACATTAATATAGTTTGTTTTCTTACACATACCCATACACATAAAACCGGAAAATTGAAAACACACATAAGAAAATTTATTGTATTTTCATTTTGATTCTACACACCGTGAGATTTATATTCATGCAATAAATTTTCATTTTATACGCTCGTCTTGCAAAATTGGGTTTCTTCTTCTGCATCTTTGCCCAATTTTTTGTGTTTGCGGTGCGATTTTCATTTATGGGAACAAAAAGCAGAAGACAACCAAAGCAAATTAAAAATTTAATTAGATAATAGTGTTTTATGTGTTGTACAGCTGGTATACGTCGTCTTGGAACACCTTTCCATAGACCACGGTACACATTGAGTACGGTTTTATATATAAAAAAAACGGAGAACTATCAATTTGCGATTATAAAATATTATTTGGTCGACCTTAATTACATTTAATTACCGCAGCGCAACCATCATCATCTTATACATTTGTGGTGCACTTGTGCGCTTTTCAATTTTATAATTAGTTTTACCTAGATGGATGGATATATGCGGGCGGCGCAGAAATAGAGGATGTAATTTTTCTAGAAACCTATTTTCCTTTATAATCGCGTCTCATGTTGTTCTGCACCTCAAGACGTATATATTTACATAGGTATAGTGTATATAGTGTATAAACTGTCAAGGAAGTAAAAACTTGTTTGCCATCGTAAACCGTAAATGGGATTTTTATGCGCGCCTGTTGTTGTATCCGAGTGTTTGAAATTAAAAATCATAAAACTAAATGGAATGGAAGGAAATTAATTTTATTTTTCTGGTTACAGAGAACATTTTTTTGTAAATCAGTCACTTGGTATATATACAAGCTACACGGAAAAGTGATAAAAACTATTATTGATTTAAACTTGTTTAATCCAAAATGAAATGCAATCATCATTAAGACAAATACGACGATATATTAAAATATTTGACTGGTAAACATGTTGACATACCAAAAAAGCTTTCAAACTGATTAAAATACAACGATTTTCTCAAGTCACCACTTAATCAAACATAACCAAGAATTTTCTTTGCTTTTTGTGATTGTCACTCGTTCACATTGGGAAAGCTTTTCAAGGTTATAATTTGTCGTGTGCGTATCACATTCATATTTATTTTTGAAATGTGCCAAATTTTATTATTTTTTTTAACAAAGCGCTATACAACAACAAATTGGAATCATTCAACCACCTAGGTACATACGGTACATTCTAGACTATTCATGGCTGCCAAATTAAGTATATACTTTTTGACACACAGCTAGAAAATTATAATTTCTTTATTTTCCATTTTTCGATTAAATTTAATTTGTTTTTTTAATGGGTTTTGATGTGTGATATCGTTTCGTGAGTTTGGTAGGTTAAAACTCGAACATCGGAAATAATTATAAACGGTAATAAAACGGAATCGTTATTTTTAATACACATAGGGTTTTTTGATGTTTTTATCATACATTAGTTTGTGTACAATGCCATTCGTGGTTTACAAGTAAATCCGGCGAAAATGGAAACAACCTTTTAACCTTTATGATATACTTAAAATAACCCCGGTATTCCACTTCCATATTGTCATTTCCAGCGGTTGTGATTTTCGGACACATTTTTTTAACAATATTTTTACCTGTCGTAATTAATATTCAGTAGTATCCGGTTGGCATATTTAAATAAGTCAAGCAATATATGTAACGTAATCTGCAAGCTAGATTTATTGAACATGTTTTTCCGAATTTGTGTCTCAGAGCCATAACGATGTAGAATCGATAAGATTTCTGTGTAACTAAGTTGCCAAAAAACTTGTAATATAGCTAGCTCGAATTATTTATGTACTTATGTATAATGTGGCGAAACTATTAAAAATAATAAAATAAATTTACTTACAATTAAGGCGATCACAAATTTTTACTTAGTTGGAAGCACATTCTAATGAAAAATTGTATTAAAATTGCATATGGAATGTTAGATATGTCAAGCTAGAACTCTTAAATGCGAAATTTAAGAAGTGAGTGGTATCCCAGGTTTACTCATCCCCAAAAAGCTCCGCCTTTCCATCCAATGCCATTCCATCTAAAGGTTTTGATACAAACGATGACTAGAATGGTTATTACAAGATATAGTATGATGCAAGCTAACTAAATGCCTATAAAAAATTCTGGACTTCATCCCTTCCAACTAAACCGATGGGTTCTGCTAGCTTTAACCATATCAAAAAAAGATTTTAAAAAATTGGAAAATTAAAGGTTAATTTAAGGGTAACTAAATGCCCGTGATTCTTTTGTAATTACCACTGAGACTGTGCTCAACTAGCAATTAATCTTTCAAAATTTTACAAACTAAATGATATCTGAAATCATAATCTACATACATGAGCAACATAAGAATCACAACTGGCGTCTATACCATTCCATAAATTATTGAAGTCATTCTTATGTGACTTGTTTTCAGTATTTTACCAAAAGTGTTAAAAAACCCCCTGTAACTACCCTGGGTACATGTTTTTATGGTAGCTGAATTCATAATATACATACATGAGCAACATAAGAATCACAACTGGCGTCAGTAGCATTCCATAAATTTTTGAAGTCATTCTTATGTGACATGTTTTCAGTTTTTTACCAAAAGTGTTAAAATACCCCCCTGTAACTACCTTGGGTATATGTTTTTATGGTAGCTGAAATCATGATCTACATACACGAGCAACATAAGAATCACAACTGGCGTCAGTACCATTCCATAAATTTTTGAAGTCATTCTAATATGAAATATTTTCAGTTTTTTACCAAAAGTGTTAAAAACCCCCTGTAACTACTACCCTGGGTAAATGTTTTTATGGTAGCTGAAATCATAATCTACATACATGAGTAACATAAGAATCACAACTGGCGTCAGTAGCATTCCATAAATGTTTGAAGTCATTCTAATGTGAAATATTTTCAGTTTTTTACCAAAAGTGTTAAAAAAAACCCTGTAACTACCATGGGTAAATTTTTTTATGGTAGCTGAAGTCATAATCTACATACATGAGCATCATAAGAATCGCAATTGGAGTTGAAAATGACTTCAAAAATTAATGGAATGCTACTGATGCCAGTTGTGATTCTTATGTTGCCCGTGTATGTAGATTATGATTTCAGCTACCATAAAAATATATACCCAGAATGCTACCAACATGTATTTGCATTATGATGATTATGATAGTTTTAGGACATTTCGAGAGCCTTTCTTTTTTCTAAACAAAATTTCCCTTTTTTCGTTTCAAAACGTTTAAACATATATTTTCTCTTCTGTTTCATTAATGCTTTGATTTTGCATAAAACTTTCTGCTGAGAATTATTGATTTGCTTAAAAATTTCAAAAAAATTCTGCTGGTTTCGAAAATATCAGTAGAAAAAATTTCCTTTTTGTGATAGTGATGCCTCTAGTGGTGAATAGCAAAAACACATTTTTCTGCTGGAAATTGTCTGATATCTTATTCAGCATTTTAAAGTATTAATTTTAAGTTGGCATGTTTACTAGGTGAAGTGGCATCGTTCTTTGAAGTCTTCTTTCAACAACAGGGTTATATATCATATGGCGAATATATGGGTTTCCAGGTTCCGGGAGCCTTATTTCGTGTTTGGCGGCATGCTTTTTTTATTTCGTCTGATGTATTCCATCTTTAAGTCCTTGTGATGGTCTTCATTTCTTGTGCACCACGGAGCATTCACGATGCTACGGAGAACCTTGTTTTGAAACGTCTATACCATTTTGGCGTTTGTTGGCTTAGTACATCCCCAGAATTGAATACCGTAGGTCCATATCGTCTTCAGTATTTGCCGATATAGCAGCAGCTTGTTGTGAGCTCTACCTAGCTCACTTATGAGCCAATAAGTTTCTCTGATTTTAATATTAAGTTCATCTTTTTTCTTTTTGACATGATTTCTACAATTGAGCTTGGCATCGAGTGTCATGCCAAGATATTTAGCTTTGTTTACATAAGGCACCGGTCGTGAGTTAATTTCTTACGGTAGATGGGAAGCTTTTTGATATGTAAAGTTAATATGCGTGGATTAGGTCTCATTAAGCTTGATTCTCCAGCGCTTAGTCCAGTTACAAATCGCAGCGATATTACTTCATCTATTGTTGGAATATCCCTTGTATATAATAAATACAGGATTGGTCCTAATGCACTCCCCTACGGGACACCTGCAGAAATTTTCTATAGTTCGGAGTACATATGTCACACGAAAATGTCTATTGGATAAATAAAATCTTAGTATGGCATAGAATTGCCTCGGCAGATCTCTTTGAATTTCAGTCGACTGTGCCAGACTTTATCGATTGCTTGGGTGACGTCCAGAAATATGCTGAAGCATACTTGTTACGTTCTAACGTTCTGTCAATAATGTTTATATAGAGGAATTAATTGTCGGTCCTCAATTATTCTGCTACTTTGCATTGCCACGAAAAATATTTTAACCGAAAGCTTGCATTGATTATGTGAAATAGCTTACGAATTCCTTTACCTTTTAGAGCCTTGATTATTTGACAAGTAATCAAGTCATACCCTGGGGCTTTCTCAACATTCATGTTGCTTTTTACTTCTTCATTTAATTCTTTGAGAGTTACTGAGCGAATATCAAAATCATCTAGCTTGTGGATTGACATTATATTTTCATTGGCCGTTTGTCTTGGTAGTGGTTGGAAGGTATCCTCGAGATACTCAGCAAATATATTAGCTTCCTCTTTTGGACCTCTTGCTCAAGTTCCATCCTCATTTTTAAGTGGAGGCACTTGCGTCTTGGGTCTTCAGAGTCTTTTGATGTTAGGCTAACTAGATATCTGTTGATGCATTTTTAACTTCTTTAAGAATAGATTTGAGACTGTTACCTAAATTGTTAAGAATAGTTTTGTTCTCCGGTGTTCTAGTTATTTGCCAGATTGTGTATTCAAGATTGTTATTTGCTGGTGTTGCCCGACTGGCCACAGTTAGTCCGTCTTATAGGTTATTCAAAACATAAAGAATCATTTCCGACAAATCATATTGCTAGGAGAATGGCAATTATTAATTTTTGTATTGGGCCACATGGCACTGCTGTATTGATTAAGAGAAGACTAAAACATCATGAACTTATGAAATATGAGAAAGATCATACACTGTCTACAGGAATGGTCTGGAAATCCAACACATGATCCCGATAAATTTGAGCATTTATCTTGATGCCACGGTCCAAAAAAAACGATCGGTGAACGGCTTTCAGCCGTTACGGCGGCCCAGACCATCACCATCGGCGGCGCTTGATTTCGAGTGGCAATCCGTTGGTCCAAATTTTCAGTAGAACGGCCGGCGCCACTTTCGTGCAAGCGTAACAACTCCTTTGCTCTTTCCACTCTAACTTTTTTGGAGCATCGGTGAGACCATGCGTTTTATGGAATTTCAAGGCCTTTAGTCCAAGATGATCTTTCAATATGTGCTGCATCCGTTCGAGCGAAGTGTTCGCCTCACGAGCCATTTTTCTGCCGCTACGGCGCGGATTCCGAGCCAATTTGGCCTTCACCTTCCGAATGATATCCGGCGATGTTGCAGTGTTTCAGTCCACCACCATGGCGTTTTGCAATGCTGTATCGCTATAACGATTTTTGGTTCGATACACAAACATTTTATTCACATGCAGATGTTTTAACAATCTGCAACTGGTTAACAATCTGCGGCTGTGGTTTCCAGCCAAATATAGAGCAATCACACTATTATGCTTGAATTCCATTGCGGAAAACTTTTTTTTGAATATTTCCCACTAAAATGCTTTTGTACGCTTTTAAACAATGGAATGAACTGACATTAGTGTAAATTTGAGCGCTCTGTCATCACCGGTTTGACAGCAATGACAGTCTGAAGTTGGTAGCTCTTCGTGTCAGTCACCCGGTATAATCATCATCAAGTGGATGTAGCGTACACGGTTTTCAATAAAGCATTTGATTCCATCTGCCATCAAAAAGCACTCCGGACTTTATTTGCATTTGGGTTTTCACTCGATTACATAAATTGGTTCAAGGCCTATATATCAAACCGGCGACAATTTGTAATAATGGGAAATGATAAACCAAACGTTATTAAAGTTGCGTCTGGTGTTCTTCAAGGATCGCACATAGGACCGTGGATATTTATTGTTTTCCTAGATCAAATAACCGAGAAAAACTCAAACGTGCTCATATTTACTGATGTCGTGAAAATTTTTCGAACTGTTAATGGAATGCTAGATACGAAGAAACTTCAAGAGGACATCGATAGATTAAATGAGTGGTGTGATCCAAACTAGCTTTACTTAAATATTAAGAAATGCAAAATCATGTCTTACCATCGTAAAAGAGATCATAGATCTAGGTGTTACATTTGTCGAAAATGCCAGTTTCAATAGGCATATTGAAAATTGTATTGTGAAAGCGAATGCCTTGTTTGGATTGGTTAAAAGGTGGACTGGTGAATTTAAAGATATTCAAACCTTATGTTCACTCGTTTGCTTACGTTCGATCTCAACTGGAATACGCTGTACCGGTCTGGAATCCATAGTATGCTGTACACATTAAAAGAATTGAAATCATTCAAAAGAAGTTTCTGATTTTTTTGTTAAAGAAAAGTGACTGGAATTACGACCACAATTTACCATTCCTTGAAAATGTGGCTCGGTTACCTCTATACTCAACAAGAAGCACGGATTACAAAATATGCACGCTTGAAAATAGACGACTTCTCTTAGGTGCGATTGATTCAGCATACATTTTGGAAAACATATCAATTCAATTGCAGAACATTTCGAAACTTTTTAGCACTAGAACACCATTCCACTAACTATGGAGAAAATAACCCCATTAATTGGTCGTCTAAATCGTTCAATATCGTCGACGACCTATTTGACTTTAATTTATCAAAGGACAAGTTCAAAAATATACTTAAGAATTATTTTTAAAATTTTTAATTGTTAAATCAAGATTTGATTTATATTTTTGTGTGAATCACAGAATAGATTTCTTTAAATAAATAAGTAAATAAAAAAAATTGCAGTTTATTTTGGTCAGCTAGGTAATACATTTTTCGCAGAACGTGATTACAACGCCAAACATACTGAATGGGTTTCTAGACTATCAACGCCTAAAGGCAAACAACTTTACGAAGCTATAGAGGAACAGTCCCTGGATTTTTTATCTACCGGTCATCCTAATTACTGGCCCACGGGTAAAATGAAAGTACCTGATCTAATTAATTTCTGCGTAACCAAAGGTATTGCGCATACGTATGTTAAGGCCACCGATTGCTATGATCTGTCGTCTGATCATTCACCGATAATAGTAACAATGAGTACTGTTTCCTTAAACTGATTCGTGGGAACTATTTCCTAAACTTTCCTAAAAATTTAAATCCGCCAATTTTGTTTCAATGTATGCGTAAAACTTCGTATAAACGAGTAAATTACATATAAATTACATGGAAAAATGCAAATAAGAACGGTGACTAAGTACTTGTAAAGAGGTCAATTTGCATATCGTAGGGTTATTCCGAGCATTTTTCCCAATTCCAGAAACACCCCTACCAAATACTAAGCGCACTTTTGATTTGTTCTGGATCAAAACTAACAGACAAGCACCATTCCATTGAAATGTCAAGGGGCCCCGGGTGGTTTAAGATATACAATTTGTAAAGAGGTCAATTTGCATATCGCTCACTCAACGAATGTTCACTCAAAGGCGAAGTAATCAATTACATAGTTTGAGCAGCATTTTGTATCATTTGAAAACAAATAGAATGCAATGGCGTAAATGTTGATTATCGACATCCATATCTTACAATCGATGCAAACTGAACGATAGCTTGTACACGATTGAAACTTATGTTATAAAAACAGCAATGACCAAGCTACAAATATCCAAAATGGCGGGCGATTTGGATGCGTTCAAGCATATTTTAATGCGTTCATCTACAGCGCCGAGCTTCTACTTGCACACCTAATAGATCCCTTTTTTAACCTCCATTAACTTTTCGATAACTTTTCTTTGTTTTCTTTGAAGCACTATTTCACGAATTCTGATTGTGTTTGAGAAGAATCTTCAGCCAAATCAGCATCGAATTAAATCGTCGAAACCATTCTTTGCACGTTGTATTCGATGGAGCATGTTCACCGTAAATTTCTACAAGCAAACGATAAGTTTTCGGTGCGCTTTAATTTCCAATATAATAATGTAATAATACTTCCCGCAAATGATGTTTATTTGGAAATCGTTTTTCTATAAAGTGGTATTTATCTGTTAGTGGTGATCCAGAACAACTCAAAAGTGCGCTTAGTACTTGGTAGCGGTGTTTCTGGAATTGGGAAAATTGCTCGGAAAACCCCTACGACATGCAAATTGACCTCTTTACAAGTACTTAGTCACCGTTCTTATTTGCATTTTTAATTTATAATTTACTCGTTTCTACGAAGTTTTACGTATACATGAAACAAAAATGGCGAGTTTAAATTTTTATGAAAGTTTAGGAAATACTTCACTATTATTTAAACTGATTGGAATCAATATAGGAGTCTAGTCGAAAAAAACACCAGCAGACATTGATGTGGCTGCAGAAAACTAAAAGAAGCACTGGAAATATCAGCTGAAAAGGCTTCACCAACCATCAACAATTCTGAAAAATTAATGAATTATTACATAATATCCAATCATCTTTGTTGAAATATAAATTAAATCGAGCTATCAAAACTCTGAAATTTGCACTGCAGGAAGAAGAGAACCAATGTGTCCAGAATTATTTATGCGTGTCAAAAACAGTACTTTTTGTGGGGTCGATAATTATCTTACTGTGTCAATAATTGCATTGTCCAGAAGGGTTTTTTAAATTGATTGATTAAGAAAAACGAGAATACCTAAATGTATGCCTAAAAATTGTGCCTATTTATGCCTAAAAATTGTGATTAATTCCAACATTTCCTTACGAATATCAATAATTGTGTCGTTTACGCTATGGTTCAAAATCCATTGTGCCGATATACTAATAATGATCACTCGAGTTCTTTTAACTCACAACACAATCCTTGATGTATTGTAAAATCTGTATTATCGGTGTTTACCCACAATTTTCTAATCAGAAATCAATTACTTGTTACAAATTGCTTCAGATAAAAAATCCGCCACTAAATCATCAACTTGTATTACTTGCTATTCATAAAATATTCCTTAACACAATTTGTGCCCTATACAAAGTCGAAATCTAAGTACTTGTTACATTGGAATCTCTTTCACCATATTAGAGCAAAATATTTCAATTTAATGATCACTAATCTCATTATATCGTAAATTGAAATTATTATAAAGTGCATAAATGTATAAACAGGCACATCTTATACGAGTATGTACATATAATACATAAATTTATGTATTCGTACGAGAGTGCCGATTTACCATGTACCCATTAAGAATAGGAAGAATGTCATGAAATCTATTCACTCGGCATGTACCTACAATGTTATTCAATGGTAATGAACGAACATACATATTTTTATGATTCTATGTATAGTTTATTATTTTTTATGTGTTTAGTCTTGTGCCATTATGTTTCGTTCTTGCTGCTACTTCTACATGTTTTCTTTTTAAACAACGAGTTTTTCGTTTTTATTTTTTGCTACTTTCCCGTTGTACAGGAAAAATAAATTTTCTATTTTCATGTAAATATTATAAATACACTGAAACCGTTCTATATATAGGTATATACAGTATAGTTAGGACGACGTACCTTATGTATATATATAACGTAGATATATTATGGTGTTTATGATTGAAGATGGCGTACGATAACAACACGTAGTCTTGTGCACACACAAACTAAAGTATAGACGAGAAATTTTCACACACTTTGCATAATTGGTATTTTTATACACACGCATGCGAAATTTTTGGTCTAAGTGCAAAAACATGCATTACTGTAGATTACATAATTGCACAGCATCGTACACATAATGGGAATTGCTAATAATAAATAAAATTTAAATTTTAATAATCGTCATAAACATAAATAATAAATTAATAATATTCTATACATTATTTTGACGCAGACTATAAATAGTTTTTCATCGATCAAATATTACGTTGTGCTTGGGGGCATGAACCCGTATTCCTATAAATATACTTATATTTCCACCTTGTTTGTAATAAAACTATATTTTAACAAAATTTGGCATGCATCATTAATTTATAATTCGTAACATAATAATTGAAGACGATTCGATACACCTGCGCGTGACTTGATGTTAATTTCCTAATTATCAGCTTTCATTTGAATATTGTATTGTAAATTTTACATAATATTGATTCTAGATTAAACAGAACTAATACTTACGTTTTATATATTGGTCTGTCATAAAGTACAAAACTATTTCAAAAGGTCAAAGTGTTAATGGAAATATCGTTTTATAGTGAAGTTTCCGACAAAAAAAACTTTACAGTTGATTAACTTAAATGCGGCGGAATTAGTTCTTTTTTTTTTGCAGATTTACCTATATTGTCGAAGTCCGAAAAAATGGTTTACGAGGCGGTGCCAATCTGTCTGTCTGTGTCCTCTTTATGGCCCTGAAGGATTGACTGATTTGGATTGAACTTCATCAGCAAGCATTTCTTAAATGGGAAGTTCCGAAATTGGCAGCTTCCATAGGAACGTTTTAATTTTTTCCGAACATTTTAAAAAGTATCAAATTTACATTAAAATCAATTAAAATATCTAGGTTCTAAATTAAATTTGTAACAAAACTGGACCAGACCATTCATCAAGTGTGAGCCTGTAGCGACAATCAGAACGGTACGATTGACTTGAAATTTGTATGGTGTGCAGGCATCATAATGATGAGTCGCTACTCTTAGGTTTGGTTCTCACATCTGTCTATTTCTAGGTGTTATTAAAGCAAACCCCTGTCCTCTGTAGTGCCAACCATAACGGTAGGATTATCTTGAAATTTGTATGGCCAATAGCGGTTTATAGGAATCATGAAGTAAAAAAGTTTATATATTTATAAAAGTTTATAAATTTCTACGGTGCATTAGAAGCATAGCGGTGTGTCGTCACAATTTGGTTTGGTTTTCAGAACTTTTTGTTTTCAGGAGTGTTTAAAGCAAATCGTAGATAAATGTATTGCTCCAACCCAATATGAGCTTGTAGTGCGAATCAGAACGGTAAAATTATATTGAAATTTGTACGGTCAGTAACGGACATGATAACAAGTGGTTACTAACTGGTTTGGTTTCCAGAAGTAGCGGCTTCTAGGAATCATGAAGTAAAAATGTTTATATATTGAGCCAAACACATGTGAACCTTTAGCACCAATTAGGACTGTACGATTAACTTAAAATTTGTACGGTGTGTAGGCAGCAAAATGATTAGTCGTTACAATTAGGCTTAATTTCCGGAACTCTTTGCTTCCAAGAAGTTATTCAAGAAAATCCCTGTCAAATGTATAAGCCCATTCGAATATGAGCCTGTAGGGCCAATCATAGCGGTATGAGTTGAAATGTTTATGGTCAGTAACGGAAGGTAAGTGGTTTCGACCAGGTTTGGTTTCCGGAACTTGCGTTTTCTCATGATTACCGGCTCATATTTGAATGCGTCAATACATTTGACCGGCATTTGCTTTAATAAATCCTGGAAACAAAAAATTCCGGAAACGAAAGCTAATAGTAATGACTCGCCACTATGTTTCGTACGCACCATAAAATTCTTAAGTTAATCGTACCGTTCTGATTAGAGCTTCAGGCTCACATGTGTTCACCACAATATATGAACTGTTTTACTTCATGGTTTCCAGAAGCCGCTAGTTCCGGAAACCAATGTCCGTTACTGACCGTACAAATTTCAAGATAATCCTATTGGAAATGAGATGATTTTCGTTTTGTTTTTTTTCATACATTTATCAACTGTCACAATCATTTCCCAATTACGGTGCTTAAGAAATCTTGCCAATGGAAGTTTAAATGTCGTATTACTTTTGTAAAGTCAGCATCAGTTAAAATGAACCAGTGATAGTGCAGTTTTGCCATGTTCACCCTGGATATGTATATTAATTCGTTTGGCGCGCTGGATGTGCTGTAATTTAATCCTTCCTCTAAGCCCCGAGGTCAAAAGTAAAATTACAGAGCTTATTGGGTAATAAGAGAGCTGAACTTTTACATTTAGAAGAAGAATCGGTAAATTAATATAACGACATTAAAATATTACTGTGAGTTGGGTCATATTATATTTACCGCTAAAAATTGGAACAATTGTCCGGATTAGTCTCGAACTCTCGAGGTATATACCAATCCGCGCCACCTCGCGGAAGGTAATGGACATGCGCTAAAAAGTTGGTGCGCTAAAATTTCACATAAAAGAATGCTATTTTACAACAATCGTCGTTAAACCTGTCATTATAGTGAGTACTGTAAGTGTCCTTATTGTGCACGATTAGTATGATAAAAATTCCACCATAAATAAAAGCAATCACATCTAGCATTCATTTCCATCAACCAATTCGATTTTATCTCTAATGCACCTGATTCAAATTTAATTAGCTCACCATAGTTAAGGAAGTAATACATCAGGTGACATGAATAAATTCTGTGAAGGTTTTGACATTTAACTGTACAGATAAATGATGAACAATATATTTGTCAGTTCAATGAACCAAATATGTGTAGTTCAATTCAACTTATAGATTTTATAGTTTGACTAAAGGTCAATAGATGTCAGCAAAACTTTAAATTTGATTTTTTGACCATTTTTATATAGATGGCACTCTGAATTATTAAATTTGTTTTTCAAACAAATATTTATTTTTTATGTTTAGCGACTATTTTAAGGAAAAATGTTTATGGTTCGTTCATACCGGTCATAAAGACTTGTAAGCAAATCCATAATGTCGTGCCTAATTTTGTTTGTTTTTAAATAGGTTATTTTACATTATAGAGTAAATTTATAAAAAAATTATAAACACTAACTCAGAGAATTGCCGGTAGAGGGCCAGGGATTGTTTGGAATGCAAAAACGGAGTTTTTCTATTAGGTAGGTTAGAATGGTAAAGAAAAAATATATAAATAGATACATTGAAATTTTATTTTTAGGTTAGGTTCAACAAAAATTTAATTTAGTAAAGAACGCTCTTAAGGTAAACCTAGAGTGGCCAGACCATAATTCCTAAATTGGGGTTCTCTTAAATTAAGGTTTTATTTTCAAAATGCGTCCAAAAAATTGGTTAAAATGGTTGTTGGATTAGTTTTAATAAGAAGTTCTTTCTTTTATAGGGTAGAAGTAAGTGTGGAAATGTGAGGGTTTCTCTGTGCTGTCTGTCTATGTATCGCTATGTGACCTCTCTGCAGCCCAAGTGGATTGACTTATTTTAATGAAACTTCATACTTGGACATTTTCATGTGTTGGAAGGTGCAAGTGGGGTTTTAGCGGAGGTTGGTCCACCGGATGTGGTAGCTTGTCTTACCTTATATTGGCTTACGCTTTCTCGTTTTTTGATGTTTTTCAATTATTTTGGAAGGTAGCAGCAGATGCGATGGAATCGTTTGAGAGTGAAAGGAATTTAGATTGGATGTGTAATAGGGCTGGTCAGTATCATTTTCCAAAATTTAGGCGGAAGTGACGATTTTGGTAGTAAACTGTTATTTAGCCATAGTTCAGCCGCTCTGTGTCTCAGGTGGATTGACTGCTTAGGATAGAACTTCATAGTTGGAGGTTTTTGTTAAGTTGGGAAAAGTGGCAACTTCCTTGGGAGCTTCTTTCGTTTTTGGCAGTAGTTTGGTAAAGCATTTGCAACTGAGTCGGTTAGGAATGAGTCGATTCTAGGTTGAAGTTATAGCAAGGCTGGTCCTGATCATTTTCCATAAATGATTATTTTTGATAGAAACCGTTTTTTGTGGGAGCTTGTTCTTGTTTGTATGTGCTTTGGGAGATGCACGATTTTCCTGGAACTTTCTTGTTTTTTTGCTAGTGTTTTGTATACTTGGCATCTTAATTGGTCTAGTAGATTTTTTTGGAGTTTAATCGGAAGTGAAGAATTTTTATAAAAAACCGATTTTCTCCAAAATACCAGCTTTTTGTTATTTTGGAGACGAGGCATGACAACGGTTTGAGATTGTTTAAATGCACACACACAAATACAATATTTGACGTTTTTAGCTGGAGAGAACAGGAAAAGCAATGCGATATCAGGGGTAAAGAGGTCGATATGAAAATGTTGTACAGGGTTTGGCATGTAAACTTCATGAGAGTCAGACGTTAGCAATTTTATAATTCTTTGGTTGCCTTTAGCCGCCACAGTTTTCAAGTGTTGTTGTTAGCATATATTCGAGATGGGGGAGGGTTGGATGTTGGCTAGAACATCAATGAGTTGATTTTTTATATGCTTCGCAAATTGGTTGTGAGAAAAGGGTATAATACCCCAGAATTGATATAGCATCTAGGGTGGCCAAACGTACCCCCCCCCCACACGTTTTAAACTTAATTTTGTTGATTTTTTAAATAATGTTAAGTTAGCTAACATACACAGGAAACCATTTATCCATCAAAAGATCATTTTTTGAGTAAACTCTTATGCTTCAATCATTTTGTAAAACGACTTGTCTATAAATACTTAGTTTACGGTTATTTTTTATTTCATAGCTTTTATAATTTCCAGGAACATGGTTCCTCCTCTACTCGTACCTAATGTGTCTGTCTATACCATACATCAAAAGGATTAAGTGTACGAATTTGAATTTTCTAAAATTATAAAATAAACCAAAATAACAAAAAATGTGATTAAATCACTTGACAAAACAGCTTATTTTTTCCAGGTAGTAAAATTTAACCAAACAAAACGGAAAATGTCAATGAATTTCCCTATATACATTGTGGTATTTTTTCGACAATTCTGTTGGGTTAGAATGATTTTTGAGTGACATAATCGATAAGGTAGTTTTTGTGTACATAAATAACTTGAAATTGAATGAGACTCTTGTTATAATAAAAACACTTCACAGATAATAAAAATGGCAATAACGGTGATGGTTAAAAAAAAACTCTCTTTCATAAAGGCGGTATTATCTTTTCAATCATTTAATAAATTATAATTATTTTTTGTTGTTGCCTTTATCGCAATTAAATCATTCATTTTATATTTTGTTGATAAAACAAAACAAAAAAAAACTAAATATCGAAATATACGAAACGAATTATTTATTACTCGAATTTTCTATTTTTAAATTTCGTTAGACACAAATATTTTGTGTCATCAATAACACGATGGAATTATGTGTCAAATGTCTTTTATTGCTCAAAAGCTCTCGTACTTTTCAACACATCACTTATATTCATAATTTTGAAAGCTAAAAATAAGCATTTGAGTGTAAAGCAATCATTATGTTACCCCTGTATGGGGTGGTGGAAATGACAAGTACATTACAAGTACATAAGTATTTAAGCTTACAGCACTTTCACACACACACAAAAATGAAAAACAAAGTTGAATCGGATTAAAAATTTAAAAAGAGGTTTGTGTCTTTTGTGTTTCGCATAATGCGAAGCTGTAAATGAGTTATAAACTTAATGTTTGTTGTTCAAAGGCACAACAACTAATTTATATGAAACCTCAAAAGATTATGTCTCAGTATATTCGTGCAATAATTTTTCCTTAAATTTTCTCGTTCGTTTGTCAATGCTTCGACTTTCTGCGACTGGGTGCAATCAACCAATTAGCTGTTAATTACTAGTTGGGTATTTTACTAAGACTTTGGTTGTTTGCTTATCATCAGTGTTATACTGTATTATCTACACCACGTAGCTTAATTAATATTAGACAAATGTGTAAAATGTCAATGTACTACAATGACATACTCATCACAAAATGATGTGTATGTTAGGTCAGAGTGGCTGCTTCCGCACGCTTAGGCCAATAGTGGCCCATTGTGATACCACAAAAACCTATCTCTCCTTTACTCTCGTTGGAACCATCCTAAGCTACTTATGTAACGTAAAATATCTCGCACTCCACAGTCCGCGAGCTCCAAAAGGCTGTCCATACCGTACACAACTCAGTACTTATGCCTTCTGTCTGATAGTGCCGGACACGACCAGCACGTGATCTAAAGTCTCTTCCTCTTCTTCGTCCATACAACTTCTACAAAAGTCATTCGTCTGCAGACCCAGCCTTCTCGCATGTTCCCCAAAAAGACAGGGTCCTATCAGTATCTCAACAATCAATCCCACCTCTCGTTTTCCCAGGGATACTAGTGCCCTGGAGCGCCGCAAGTCCAGTTTTGGCCAAACTTGTTTTGCAGACAGACCGCCTCTAGTGACCTGACTGCTGCCTACCACGTTATGCTTCAACCATGTCACGACTTCCCCGATCACCACCACTTCAGTCTGGTACACGCTGACATAATCAGGGAGACGAACAGATATATCAACATTGAGCATCTCACAGAAGACTCCGGCTCATACCTTGCCGTGTAGCTTAGAGCCGTCCGTAAAAAATTACACTGCATTGTTTTCCAGTATTGACTCGTTCCTCCAGGATACCCTCGAAGGACAGATGGTCCGGAAACCTTTTTCGAACCACAACGTTGGTTTAATATAATCTAGATTCGCCAGTTCTTCCCTTAGCGATCTAACTGTCGTCGAGTGCCCTGTCTGAAGTCACTTCCACTGAGAGATAGCCAAGAATCTCGTAGCCACATTCGCTGCCATCTGCTTACCAAAAAATACGATTATAATAAGGTGGAACATAACCTCTACAGCACGTGTAGGTGTTGTCCTAAGCGCCCCCCGTTCTTTGCACCTTCTTCATCATCCATATATATGTTACCTTATCCAGAGCTGGCCACCAAACGCCAACCCCGTTCATCAGCACGGGTCTTAAAACTGCGGTATAGAGCCAGTGTACCAGCTCTGGTTTCAAACCCAATCTCATACCTATGGCGTTCCTACACGGGCAAGTGGCTACATTAGCTTTATTCATGCTTTCCATAATGTTACGCTTCCAGCTGAGCTTACTGGTCAAGATTATGACCAAAACTCTCGTTCTGTCAGCAAAAGCCAGTCTAATGCCGTTCAAGATTGGAGGGCTAACTACCGGAATTTTATATTTCTTAGTAAATAGTACCAGCTCCGTCTGGGAAGGTTTGTAATTTCGTAACGATCAGGAGTGCATTCTGCATAACATCCCTAATCGTATCCATATATTTGCCTGAGACAGCTATCGCTACATCATCTGCATACGCTATTACCCCTGTCTCCTCTCTCTCCAGTTCCAGCAGCAATCCATTCATCACTACACTCCAAAGAAAGTGGACATTACACCTCCCTGCGGGGTTCCTCTAACCACCCGTCTTCGGCGAATGGCGGACTCCCCCAGTTCCGAGGTCATAATCCCGCTTTCCAGCAACTGGTTTATCAACCTACTTATAGGGTAGTTCAATTTCAAAAATGACAATCCTTCCATGATCGCCTCCGTTTTTACATTACTAAAGGCATCCTCAATGTCCAGAAATGCTTCATACAAAACTCTTGTGAGTAAATTGGCTTCTCAATCGTTCGTACTAGATCGTGCAAAGCTGTTACCACTGACTTTCTCTTACAGTACGCATGCTGCGACATTGTCCATTTTTTGGCTCAATTTCTGTTCGAATAACTAAATCTATCAGCCTTTCCAAGGTTTTCAACAGAAAGGATGATAGATTTAAAGGCCTCAGGTCCTTTGGACAAGCATGTGAGTTCTTTCCAGATTTCGGGATAAAGACTACTCAGACCTCCTTCCATTTCTTAGGAATGTAGACAAGTTTCAGACATCCCCGAAGATAATCTCCAGCTAGGGAAGGATGACTGCCGAGTTCCATTAGATCTCTGCTGGTATAATCCGATCCGAACCCGCCGATTTATAAGGCTTAAAACCGTTCAGCGCCCACAGGATTCGTTCCGTGTTTACGATGCCCTCCATATCAATTGAAGGTGTTCCTCGATTAGCTCCAGGCTCCATCGTGTCATCAAAGCTTCCCGAAAAATGATCTCCTTGAGCAGCTCCAATGATTCCGCACTTGAAGCTGTCCATGGTCCGTCCGATTTAACTAAATAACTAGGACTGGCTGGGTTGGTAGATAGAATTTTCCTAAGGCGGGAAGTATCAGAGACCTCCTCCACTCTACAACAGAAGAGTCTTCAAGACTCCTTTTTGCCTCCTTTTTCTTATGTCCTCCTTATAGGAGTCCCAATCTCGAATCTCCCTTGTGTTCATGGCTTTATTAAAAGCTATCCTATATGATCTCCGATGGGTTTTCAACTTTGTGGTCCACCATGTCGGTTTCTGCCTGACCCTAGGATTTATCAGGGGGCACGCAGCATTAAATTAAAGATAGCATGCCTTTGTGACAATACCAACCTCGCCACTCTCCACTCCTTGATCACATGAAAAATTGTTTCTGACGCAAAGGTCACAACTAAAACCTCCTGTTGATTTTTAACAACAAATGTTGGTTCTCGCCCAATATTGCAAACTAAAAGGTTAGTCTTTAATAATTAATCAAAAGATAGCTCATCCCTCTTGTTAATGTCTGTGCCTCCCAAAATTGTGTGATGCGCGTTTGCAACACATCCAAGTATAACACCTACCCTTCTTTGATCTGCTTCCTGGATCAGTTCCCCCAGGTTATCCGGCTGAACCTCCTTCTCGAGATCCAAATTGGCAGAGCCTAGCCATATTTTTTCACAGCCAACCTCAACGCTCACCGCTGTAACATCTCCACTACTAAATTGAGGAAGAAGCAAAATATTCTAATTACTTTTCACTAAAATACACGATCTGATCTTTTCAGAGTTACTTGAGTATAATAATTTATACTCCTTCGTTCTGAGGCCACAGATCCTGTTGTTGTAAATCCAAGGTTCTTTGATTAACACCAAGTCCTCATCTGACTTAGTCAGTCTGAGAACGAGGGCTGCCGAGGCAGCTTTCGTGTGATGCAGGTTTTTTTCTACAATATTAGTCATTGAGATCTGCTTTACTCACCTCTTCCTGCACTCCCTGTATCGGGATAGTTCCATATGACTCGTTGCCTCGGACACTATCCGCCTCTCGTCAAGGGTTCGACAGGATGTCCCCATCAGACTCAAAAGAGAGGAGGCTACCTCTCCTCACCAAACTCGCCGCGTCTGAAACATCGCTCCACTGGTCGTCCCCCGCCTACTTGACCGTCCCCCGCTGGGTCCGTTTGCCGTTGCCCTCAGGCTGATCTTCCGCGCCCGTATTGACCTCATCTTTCTTATATACTTTAAGAGTGATCGACCCGAACTCGAAGTTGATCACTCCCTTTGATTTTACAAGGGAAGCCCGTGATTCTTTTTGACTAGCTTGACTGCCAATCTAAAGCCCCCCTTAGCTTCCACCTGCTTTACAATCGTCCAATCTCCCGTTGGAAGATCGGGAATTACTGGCCCGAATGATCTTAAGGATCTCCTCTGGCTTGTCCGGATCGGTTGATAATCAGACGCGTGCCCTCGACCTGCTCGGGATTCCACCTTTGCAGACTGCCTCAAGCCTCACGCCCTTCCACACCTCGCCT
The DNA here is from genome assembly GCA_963691935.1 of Nephrotoma guestfalica. Classification (NCBI taxonomy): domain Eukaryota; kingdom Metazoa; phylum Arthropoda; class Insecta; order Diptera; family Tipulidae; genus Nephrotoma; species Nephrotoma guestfalica. The sequence continues at coordinate 211,845,181 of OY829913.1, read as the reverse complement.
ACTTCGGTCGCTGTACTCTACAGGACGGGGGATCCCGGATTGTGTCTAAGGACCCTCAAAAATATTGAGCATAGCACACAACTTTCCATTTGTCCGGCGTGATGCTTCCACCGTCCTGACTTCTGTCAATGACCGCTGGCGCCAGCACGTGGTCCTTTAGGATTTCACTGAATAGCTTCAGCTTTTGATCCTTAAGAGCACCCGCCATCATATCTGTTTGCATCTTGCTTTGCTTGCTGCCAGCCGCTTCGAGCTCGTCCTAGGATCTCTGTCTTTTAGACACAAGGACCCTTTCCGAGCTGTCGCAGCCAACAGTTTTCTTAGCCCATACCACAGATTATTTCCGTTCAACTGTAAGCTGCCCGTCAAGGGTCGCAGCCAGTTTCTCTAAAATTCTAGACGCTGACCGTCCCTCTCTGTACCATCGCTTCGTCGGAGGTCTCTCTCTCAATCTCCCACTCTTTTGTTTGGCGATCCCGCTTCATCCTGGCTTCAATCCCATGGTGTCGCTTTCCCTTGCCACTGATGAGGGAGCCCCACTTTTGTGGTTAGAGTTACACTCTTTCTTTGTACTTTGGAGGGTCAAGCCCCCTTTATTTTTATTTTTTCCTTGCTCACAAGGACTCCCACGAGTCTCGGAGAAATACAGGTCCACCTGAAATCCCCAACAAATGGGACCCATTCCATTCAAGGTATGACCCGTTTATAGGGTTCCTCACTCACTACCTGGGGGACCCGAGGGCACCCGGGGAGACACGACGCTGAGTTTGTCGTGGTTAATAGTCGATGGTTTTATGGCGCCATCAGTTCACCCTTCCATACTGGGTATCACAGGCACCCAGAATTTAGTGAACAGAGGTTAACTACCCTCAGTTCCCTGAGACCCCTTCTTTCAGTAAATTATACATTTTAGTGTTTGTTTGTTTATTAACATTTTAATCCCTTATCCGAAGCACTCCTCGCGATTCGCTTTAAATGTCCTACCTTAGACAGTAGTCAAGTCGAGGACGTACGTACATCGATCGTAATCTGATGATAAAAAACCCTTTTGCCATCCTGCCTCTATCGGGATTCGAATCCGGCATCTCCCGATCTATATGCCAAAGCTTCAATCACTGTGCCGTTTTGAGCCGGTCATTTTGCGTGTTATGTTTGCTTTTTTACATTTTATATAGTGAGTTTAAGGCGTAAAAGAAGTTATCCCACGATTCTATCACAGGAAATAGAAAAAATTCATTAGGCAACACTAATCAATATAAACACCATTTGCTCTTGTGGGAAGTTAGTCCAGCCCACAATTTGATTAGATAGATTCAAAATAAACAGTAATTTGGGAAATCAGCCCAGCCCGGAAATTTTGGATTGTTTTGGTGTTGGTTTTCTTTGTTCTGCCCCAGAGCAGAATTCCGTAAGACCATACAGCTTTAGTACCTGTTGATATAACAGCAATTTATTTTTGGTTGATAATTCCGAATTTTTCCCGAAGAGCCAATGTTTCCTCTAGAGAGGTACCCTCAACCGGCTGGACCTCGTCCTTCCGAAACGCCTTAAGGGTGACTGATCCAAAGCCGAAGTTTATAACCTCTTTGGTTTTGACAGGGGAGCCAGGGATTCCTTATTGATTATCATAATTGATAATCTGAAACTGCCCTTGGGCTCCTCTTGCTTAACAATCCTCCAGTTCCCCGTCGGAAGAACCGGATTGCAAACCTACTTTGTATCTCCTCCTTCGGAACTGCCCTAAGCTTTGCTCCCAGCCATACCTCGCCTAACTCCTCGATTGCCTTCCTGTACAAGCCGATTTTTGATCTGCACACGCGGTCAGTTTCAGCTGTCGCTGATAGCAATCCGCGTCCTTACAAATTGGCGGGGGGCCAGGATGTTGTCCAAGGACTTTCAGAAAAACTAGGTTCAGTGCGTTAAACACCAAACTCCATTTTTCTCCAGTGATGCTTTCTTCCTCATGGCTCTCGTCTACGACGGCTCGCACCATCTCCCTTTCCTACACAATGTCGCTGAAGAGCTTATGCCCGTTCGGTGACTGTCCCACATAAATCTTGGCCCGTTACCTCTCGACATCCAGACCTCCAAGCTCCCTCCAATTAACAGATTTCCTCTGTTCTTCGCCCATTGCTCTTCAGGGACTGTCTGACCAAGATACGGAAGACCATACGCCTCGTCCTGTATCTCAGAACCGAAGGAGCAATGTCTTTCTCCTTTTTTCCATTACCACTAGTTCCTGGTTTGCAAGCCTCCCAACCAGTCTTAGCCATCCTGACGGCTAGAGTCACAGACCCCCTCCCCTCATCTTTACCAGCATTTGAGAAGTACTGGCCACTTCTTTAGTTATTTTAACTTTTTTAGATTCCATACTTGATGCTACGAGTATCCAAGAAAATGATGGTCCGCCCGTGCAGCGATTCGTATACACGGGTAAAGCTACATACAACTGGAGGTCGCCAGATATCCAGCGGGCTCCGTTCAGGACTGACCAATTATGTTTAGCTGGGTCCCCAGCCAGATTGATCATCGGCACCTTGATCCGACCCATCCGCCACCATTTAGCGTAACTCGTTCACACCTAGGTTACTTATTTCACCCATTCTTGTTTTAAATAATGAGAACCTGGAGGCGGTGGCAATAGTGGGGCCATCGAAAGGGTTAAATGAAAATATGACTTTCATAACTTATTAGAAAATATATTATGAACATTAAAAAATTAATTTTATGTTAATGCAGTTTCTTTTGTTTTATTCTTATCTATCAATTATGAACTTTAATGTAATTGTGTTAGTTATTGTATTAATTTTTGGCTCAAGTTCAAGAAAAAAATTACCACGGAAGAGATCGGTATCTCACACTACCGCAGAAAAATGAATTTATGTTTGAGAATTTTATGTTGTCATTTTCAAGTTTTCCCAAACAACACATCAAAATTATTATAAATAACGCCGCCCTTATGATTTCGCCAAATTATTCAAAAGATTCAAAAATTAAGGATTAAAGCTGTCACCGCAAATTGAATAGATACTCGCCTCCGTTTTCAGCCATTGCTTCCATTAATCAATAACAGTCAGCGCCGTACCAGCGCCTTATTAATAAATGGCGGAATTCCGTTTAAATTATACAAACAACCAATTCTGTATAATCCATCCTACCACCACATATGCAAATACTACGAGTATAAGAGAGTTTACATAAAATATACAGTGTTTGTTATTTACAATTTACATCTTCGTTAGTTTCTAATTTGCATGTTTCGTCATTTCGCACTGTAACTGAAAATTGAGGAAAATTATCGTGCTGTTTTATACATTTCCATAAAAATAAATTCATCTAAACAGAATGAAATGTTTAATTTTTTTTTTGCTATCTAGAAAACTCTTACTTTTTTTCCAATTTTATGGTTTATTGCGTCAAACGTATATCCACACTAATCCCAGCGTGTGGGGGTTCCATGTTGTTGTACTCGTACGTATTGTAACGCTAGCGGTGTGATTTGAAATTATTTTTATTAAATTTAATTGCAAATTTAAAAACAATCTCGTCCGTCTCTCAACTTTAAAAATGTAGGTTTCTATGTAATTGAATTTAACCGCATATTGATCGGACATTGATGAAAACTCTTTGGGGGAGCTTTCGACATAACGTATATCGTAAAATTTGTTCACGCTATAATTTATCAAAAACGTCGAACTCAAATGTTCTGTTCATTTAGGATTAATAACAAATCTAAGCATTTGACATTCCCACAAGAATTTTGGTTCGAAATGAAAAATTGATGTTCAAGTTGAAAGCTATCTATTTTTAATTTGAACGTTTTAAGAGCGATAGAAGAATGGCTAACAAAAAGCACAGCACAATATACAGTCGAATTTTCAACTTTGCACTGTGTCGTATTTCGATGACTCTTCAAAAGAAAATCATTTAGCATTGTACTATGCCAAATATTTATTGTCATAATTACATGATATTAATGTAATACACAAAATAGCATGCAGATGTCTAGACTAGCCCAGTCTAGACAGAATGATTTTTTACCAAATTGTATTTAGTTATATCGAAATTGAAAGCTTTCGTTTATTCCGCGTGCAGACACACAGACGTAATTCATATAAATCTATAAATAATTATGGTCTTTGTTCTATATATTTGCATTTAGAAGGAGATTTGAGCATCTTGCTTTTCTGTGTATTCCGGTTGTCTTATTCGCAATTTAATAAAACTTTTGAGAAAGCAAAGTAAGAAGAAAAATGTTATTTACCTAAAAATAAACTTGAATCGATTGAATAAATTATAAGGGAAGAAAGGCGGGAAAATTCGTAGACGGTATTTTTTACATAGGTATATAGATACTCATATTCCCGCGTCTCACGTATTGCATCAATAGATTTTCCATGTCTTCAATATTTCATTTAGACATGCTTATGATTATTTTATTTCATTATTTTCGTTATTTCACCAGAGAGCGAATCATCTTAATAAAATTATAATGGAAATAGGGTAGGCATTACAAAATAACAACAACAACACAATTATTGTATAATAAAATAAGAAAATGGGGTGGGATTTTCATTCTGTTTAGTTAAATTCTAAGATCATAGAATAATAAATGTCATATCATCATATTTGTGTATCCGTGTGCGCTACACCACACAGCGCTCAGAACAACGATGGGAAAATTTTTATTTTATTTTGGAGTTGGAAATATTTTTTGTTGATTATGAATATTTTATGTTTTCGGCGAATTTATGAATTATTTTATAGAAACCTGCTTTTCTATTGTTGCAAATAAATTACTTAAGTTTCTTTTAATCATAGAACGAAAGTATTTGAGGGATCGGAGTCCTTCAAAAAATACGAAAATAGAATGTGGTATAGGATTTTATATGTCGCTGGGGGGATATAAAAGTTAACTAATTTTTGTCAACGTTATAACTTTACTAGAAAACTTGTTAATATTATATCAGTTTCCTTGAACCTAGCAACAGTCGTGTAATGGGTTATTGCCGTGGGCCTAAGGTAATCTGTTATGTCTTAAACAATTTTTATATTATTACTCTTCCCTTGATATTTACCAAGTACCGAACTTGAAACTGATACTGTACCGTATTTCATTTAACTAAATGTAGGTTAGTATCTACCACGAGAGAAATGTTTTAGCATATGATATGATGTCATTTCCTGTGATGTGCAAACAAAAATGTTCCGCCCTCAGATAATTTACTGACGTTTGTGAATGAATAATTTTTTAATTTAGTGATTATGCAACAATGAAGCTTTCGAGAAACGATTTACAAAACTTAAAGTTTGAGCTGAATTAAAATTTGTCGCACAATTTTCTGCTTTCCTTTTCGATAGACTTGAGGTAGCGAAAAATACAGTTTTGCATATCCAGTTCAGTATCAGAATTTTGTGGCTAGGTGAGAAAGTTTTCGAATTTTTACAATTTAACGTATTTTTAGATAGAGTTTTTTCTTACCTATCAACCAGATAAATTTCTTCCTTTCATATTAATGACAATGTACAGTACGGTTAAAAAATAATTCCAAAGAATTCAATTGTATTTTAAGTTAGGTTTGAATATTCCAATGGGCTCGTTTATAAAATTCCAATTACACACGGGTGTGTTTTCTTCTTTGATCAGTACTATATAACGACCTTGCTATTTTCTTGACGTTTGTTCTCTTTGTGACGCTGTTGGATATGTCATTCACTGCGGCTGTTAGTTTCACATAAATCCGCAAAAATTTAAAGTAATTTACCTAAATTTGTTTACAACTACCATCTGTCACATTTATTGATAACGTAGATTAAGGTTAAGGCAGATTTCGATGGATTTTATGTTTACATGTTACCTTAATACCTTATGTTATTATTCTAGTCCATTATTTTGTATAATAAATTAAGCATCATCGGGTTTTCTCGGCCTCTGTGTTAGAAACTTGTTGGCAGTGAAACATCACGTATTTCTAATTTGTCTACGATCCGACAAAAAAAAATTCTTGTGTTTCGAACCAGACAATCATCGCGGAAAAGAAAGTGAATTCCAAAAAAGTAGTCCTTCGAGCCGGACCGTGGAGAAATTCGGGTATATCGGCAATGATTAAAGTGAATTATAAAGTGCAACGTAAGTGAAATTTGTAAAAAATAAAAATTTGTGCACGTGGAAATCATTCAATTAGCGTGAAGAAAGATGGCGGATCGAGAAGTTTCCGCGTTAAAAAGACAAAGAACTATGAACAAAAATAAGTTGCTACGAATTGTTGAATTCATACATACGACTAGGTCGAGAAATTACATGAAACTTTAAGCAGTGTCGTTACACAAATAGCCGACATTAGTGAAACTGAAGAGGAAGACAATCGTCAATGATGGACGATTATTACTACGAGGCAGCAGCCTTACTAAAGAGCAGTATTCGGAATAATCATTTAGAAGAACCGCACATAAATCATACCATACCTTAAATTTAACAACGAATGCGTCCAATATTGGACGCCAATCTGAGGTGAAGTTGCCAAAACTGTATCTTCCGCCATTTTCAGGCGACTATGCTGATTGTCCATCATTTTTCGACATGTTTTGCACAACGATTCACGGTTCAAATTTATCTGGAGTGGAAAAAATCCAATATCTTAAGGGATTATTGCGCGGTGAAGCGGCATCTTTACTAAAACACATTCGAGTCACGGAGAGTAATTATCTTGGCGCCTTCAATAAGTTGAAAGAGCGGTATAATAACGAGAAATATATAATCCATTCATATGTCAGGCCGTTTATGGAGCAGCCGACAGTTCTATGCAATAATTTAACAAGTTTACGTAAATTGCGCGATGTGTCTGACGAAATTTTGCGTGGGCTAGCCGCCTTAGGACATAAAGCTGAGGCTCGTGACCCTTGGGTTATTTATTTGTTGTTAAAAAAGGTTGACGAAAAAACTGAAACAGCCTGGCATAACTATTCAAATGATACGGAGCATTCATCAATTGCTGAATTTTTAAGTTTTTGGATAAACGTATCTGCGCACTTGAAACCGTTCTGCACCACAAAAGCGCATTTTAAGAAGTATTGTTCGTGGGCATCTAGCTACAAACGAGCAAAAATCGAGTTCAAATAGTAGTAAAAATACCCGTGTCAATTTCAAGTGCGCCATGTGCTCAGATGATTTATTCAAAATACAAATCGCTGTTACAAGGTAAAAAAGAAGAAAAAAGAAGGTTCAAAGTCACCCAACGGTATCGAAGCTGATACAACTGAAATGCAAGTCTCCAGCTTATGTCATACCTATTCCGGGTTTCAAGATGCAAAACTAATAATTTTACCAACAGCGATAGTTGGTGTGCTAAATCTAGATGGTCAAATAATTTATTGCAGAGCCTTGCTGGATTCTGGGTCACAAGTGAGCTTTATCACCGAAGATTGGTCGCAAAAGCTTAAATTGCGGAGGTTTAATTCGAGAATCGAGTGAGCGGAATAGGAGATACGCGTGTTGGGGCGATCAAAGCAAAAACCAAATTAATTCTGAAATTTGTAAGATTGATTATGAAATAAACGCGCTGGTTATTCAAAAAATTACGTACTCGTTACCAGTTTATGACATTTCACGGGACAACATAAGATTACCAAATAATATTGAGGTGGCAGATCCTGAATTTCATATCAGTCGTGAAATTGACATACCTATCGGTGCTGACCATTTCTTCAGCTGTTTGGAAGCGAGTCAAATGAAGTTATACGATTCAGCAGTAAAACCACAATTTAGTGCAGAGGAAGCTATGTGCGACGAAAAATTTATTACGACAACCAAATTAGATGAAGATGGGCGCTTCGTGGTACAATTACCATTTAAGCATACACCGCTACAATTGGGCGAGGCTATTTTGATTGCGATACGAAGATTACAAGGAGTGTTGTTCTGCGAATTTATGAGAGAATATCCGGCCATGGGTGATATGATAGAAATTCATGAAAATCAAAAGTCAAAACGTCTGCTTCCTTGTTGTGGGTATGGTCTTGTTATGTTGTTCTCCCCCTTCAACTTTGCCAATCACTACTCCTACCTTGCTGCCCCCAAGGTCACCGTTGATTTGGGTATAGATAACTTTCTCGGACATCGGTAGTATCTCTATTCTTTCAGCTGTAATGACTCGTAACCCGCCGTTATTATTGTTGTCTACTTACTAGGGTACCTCCACATTGTGCTACCTCAACACTTGGCTCTTTAGATCTAGTAATATCTCGTGCTCGGTCATAAAATCTAGGCCTAAGATGCATTGGTCCGTTATGCCGGCAACAATGATTCTGTGCTTAAATCGTATCGCTCCGACTATGACTAATAGTAAATACTCTCCTTTCATTGCTTCTGCATCTCCGGTTGTTGTTCTTAGGTATAACGAACCACTTTTTCCATACGCCCTGATGACACCATGTCGGGACGTAGCACGGATCTTGAAGCTCCGATGTCCAATGTGAACGTACATAATTGTTTCTCTAACGCGCCGTTGATAACTAAGCTGTTACAGTCCTTCCCAAGTTGGGCAATTATGATGGTGACCTTGGGTCACTCTCCTGCTCTCATCAGCTTTCGCCCCGCAAAGCTGGTGGCACTTAGTTTCCCTGGTCCTTGCCCATGAGGCGGCTTAAACCAGTTACTCACTCCTTCTGCTGTAAATCGATCTGTCTCAGTTTCTCTGGCGCTTTCTCTCGACTGTCTAGCTGTCTTGTGGTCCCAGCTGCAGGTTGTTTACAGTCTCTGATGTAGTGTCCAGGTTGTTAACATCTGTTGACAACACCGTGAGCGAGATCTGCGGTGTCTGCTGTTCTGGAAGCTTTGTGCTGATCTTCTCATCTTTGCATCTATCATGGCCTCTATTTGTGCTATATCCTCGACATTTAATTCTCGCAGTTTAACGGAATCGGAGGTAAGGCTGGCTCTAGCTGCCTCGTATTCTAGAGCTTAGCCCATTACTTCGCTCATTCCTTTTCCCTTTGATGTCGTCCGCAAGTGCAGTTTGAGCTGGTCGTCTCTTACAGCGTTAATGAAAGCATCTACTGTTAACTCATTCAGGACGTCACTCGGCACTTTACAATACGCTTGGCGGGCTAACTTCGTTAATTCTCGTTCCATATCTTGTAGACGTTCACCTTGTTGTTGCCGGTAGTTATGAAGCTGTATTTTACACAACTCTTGGACATGAGACTGTCTGTACCTCAGCCTCCTTAAAAATTCTCTCATTGTTTAACTCTGCTGCGCGTACGGTCTGTAGCACATCTGGTGCTTTGCCTCGTAGCGCCAAGATTAATCCATTAATGCGGCTAGAAATTTTAGCTTGAAGTTCTCTATTGGAATTTCACAATGCGGTTTGTTTGATGTACTCGTGCTATTTGGTTGGGAGGTATTGTTGTTGTTTGTTGAACCTTTTTTCTGGCGGGCTTCGATCTGTTTGACCCAGCACTCCAATTGTTGCATTTGTCCTTTAACGTCTGCCTCCAACTTCTCTTGTTGTGCCTCCAATTTCACCAGCTTCTTGTCCTGTTGCTGAAACCGCTCATTCAAATTCGCATTTTGTTGTTGAACTTGTAGTGTCAACTTACTAAGCTGGTCGAGCTTTGCGTTTTGTTGTGGGCCTTGTAATGCCAGCTGATCAAATTTTGCGTTTAGTTGTTGGACTTGTAATAATAAGGCGTTGAGAATAGATCCACTATTTGCTGGATCGCCTGGCTTTGCCGTAGACGTCAGTACAGTATTATCTTGCTCTTATGCCGCTGCTATTGTTGGGTCCGCGTCACTGACAGATAACTTTCGTCACTGTTAATTTGTTCAAAATAGGATTCATACTTGTCAGCTCTCGCTGGGTGAGTACTCCAAATAAGTCCCCTAGTGCAAGGCCCACTGAGTCGCCGAGGCCTCGCTTCATTCGTTTACGATCCTTATTACTGTCAAATAATAGCTCGTTGTCTGCTATCAAATAATTATATTTAAATAAGAGTTGCTGAAGAATGATGTCGCATTTTAAACCGGACAGCTCCTTACAAACTGATTGTAACTCTGTGTGGGCTCTTTTAAAGTTGTCAATTTTCTCCGAGTAGGAAGATAAATTGTATTGAACACCTAATGTCCATTTTGTCACCACAATCTCCAACTTGCCCAATTCCTCGAAATGTATCCCAATGGAATGATTGAACGGCCTTATTTCGATGTTGGTGCTCACGAAACCAAATAGGCAGCACACTGAAAGGATGGCTAGTGCCATGTGGTTTATTTTTCCTGTCGTTTTGGTTCGGCGGTGAGGTTGTTGTCTGGATACCGGCTTGTTGTTTTGAGTTGTAATTGCACTGGCCTTCCCAGTGGTTGTTTCCTTGAGCGATGCAATGGCCTTCGTAGGTAATATCTCACTTGGATCGTCGCTAATAGGGCGTTTGCACTGCTTTGTTATTGGTCGCTTGTAGGTTGCGTCCTTACACTTTACTGTTACGTGAGTGTCTGTGATCCGTTCCAATTTTCATCGTGTTGGGGGTAGTTGATCATTCTTCACCAATACTAGATCGTTTATTGCCAAATTTGGCTGCGAGGTTTTCCATATGCTCCGTTGTTGAAGTTGGTGAATGTATTCAGAAGACCATTGCTTCCAAAATTCTTGCGCCATTTTTTCGACCATGTGCCATCTCGTTCTTAATCCTATGTTGCTGGTTGTCGCTTCCGGCATCGCCTTAGAAGCATCTCCAATGAGAAAGTGTCCTGGTGTTAGCGTTGTTGTATCCGTTGTGTCGTTGGTTAGTGCAACCAGCGGCCTAGAATTGAGGACCGCTTCGATTTGAGTGGTGAGAGTGGTTAATTCTTCGAATGTTAGAGTTGAATCTCCTATTACTCTCTTAAGATTCCGACAAAATGTGGGGTATGAGGTGGTATGAAGTGCCCTGTCGTTTCATCACTGGCTAACATAGCTGCTACATCGTCGGATAATGTGGTCATAGCTAAACTGTACGTCTTCCTCATTACGGAATTTGCACCCACAAAATAGGTTCCGTTGTCAGAGACTATATCAGTACAAAGCCCTTGTCTAGAAACGAATCTTTTGAAGGCCGCTGTGAATGCGTCTGTTATTTGGCTGCTCACTATCTCAATGTGTATGGCCTTGGTTGTCATGCATACGAATAGAGCAATGTATCTTTTATAGGATTTGTTACCCCGACCCTTGGTGGTTCTTAGGTGGATGGGTCCTGCATAGACGATTCCCGTTTTAGAAAACGTTTAGAAAACGTCTTCCAAGGCTCACTCTTGCTGATGGTAGACTACCCATTAGTTGTGCCATGTGTTTTTGTTTGTAGCGAAAGCAGGTTATGCATTTTTATATCACTTGTTTTACAGCTCGTCTCCCATCGATGATCCAATATTTCTGTCTCAACATTGCAAGGGTAAGCTGTGTACCACCATGTAATGTGTTTTGGTGGGTTTCCTCAATTATTTGTTGAGTAGTTATGTTGTTTTGCGTAGAATTAATGGCTATTTGCTGGCGGTTGTCAGATTGGAGTTTTGAAGACGTCCCATCACACGGAGTAAGCATTGGCCGACTAGGAAGAGGTTTAATGAAACTAGCTTATAGTCCTTTTCTAGTCTTCTGTCCTTGTTCATGCGGGCGATTTCTGGTCCGAAATCTTGCTCTTATGTTATTTTTATAATTGTTGCTTCTGCTGCCTTAAGTTCATTACCGGTTAGCCAACCCTTGTTACGATTTTCTTGTTTGCAGTTATTTATGAATCGTAGACAGTATGCGACCGTGCACTTGATTTTGCTGTATGTAGACAGTCTGCTGAATATCTCTGCAAGTATGTGCGGCCTTTTTATTACCGTCGCCAGCACTCTCTTGTCTTCCAGCTCTGCTTGTAAATCTGATGATGGATCCGGAACGGGTTCTTCAGTATTCCACTGCGGTGGCATAGTTGCTAGGAAGCTTGGTCCATGCCACCATAAGTTGTTGTCAATGAACTACTTGGGTGTCATGCTGTGGGTGTTATACTTGGGGCTGAGACTTCACGTGATGCCAATTTGCTGTTGGTAATGTCTTCTTAATCGTCGAGTTTCTATTCTAGCCACAAACGTTTTGAAGCGGCTTGGGTTTCCTTTAATCCACCCGAGTGTTAGTGTTGTATTTAACCAAGCGTATGTATTAACGTTTTCAAGCTTCATGGTATCTTGAACATGTTTCATTAATTTTGCCAATAATAAGGCTGCATTTAACTCGAGGCGAGGAACTGATATCTTTGTTTTGACTGGGGCAACTTAGTAGTTTGGTTGTTATTTCAGCGCTGTCATCCACTACCCTTCATTATACCACTGCAGCATATGCTTGATTAATGGCGTCACAGAAACCATATACATCAGCCTTAGCACTGCTTTTGTAAATTATCTAACGATGAATTTTAATCTTGCCTACCTGTGACAGTTCACTTTGAAGCTTAGCCATCTTACATTTGGCTATTATATTTGCCGGTTGTTGTTTGGTATGGACTGTGCTTATTTGTCTGTTGTTGCTTGGCTTGGCTGCTTTGTTTCGTTCTTGCTTTGTTTACCCGATGTTTTGTTGCCGATTATTTTGAACGAAGTAGCGCTTTGATTGCCTGTTGTTCTTTGGCTGCTTTTGCCGGGATCACAAGCTTAGTTGGCTTACCACCGATGAGGGCCAATTAGCTTGTGATCCGGCTCGCAGGACCATGTAAAAATGTGGCCTCTGCCTAGATTTCTGTACTTAGGTGAGTATTTGGTTTACCACTGGTGAGCTCCAAATATTCACTGAGAATTAAACCAACTGTTGTTATGCGTTTATAATTCAATTATATCTTATTAGCTCGATAAACCGGGGTTTGTGTACATGAAAATTGCTTACGCTTAAAATCAACAATATTTATGTACTACAAAAACACACAATACAATATATAAAAAATTAAACTGATGGCCCTAATGCTGCACCAGCACTTGTAGCACAATCCAATGAAAACGGTACTGGAATTATTTACAAATTAATTACAAATTTGTTACACAGTTAGAAAATTTTTTACAGGTCCCGTTATTCTGCAAGTCGTGTGTGGGCTGGCATTAGACAAAGCTACACCACACTTTTCGTATTTTTGTTAATATTTATTGTATCGGGCTGGGGGTGGTACTGGCATTTTTTACAAATTAATTACAACACATCGGCATAGTGCAATCCGAAAAAACTACCCCTAAGGAGTGCAATTCTTCAAAAATCATATACCAAACCATAACCAGTTCGTTGTATCGTACTTGGGGTGGTACTGTAATTTTTTACAAATTAACTACAACATATTGGAATAGCTCAACCCCAAAAACTACCCCCAAGCGGTGTAATTTGTACACCCTTAATTTATTACAACAGCCCACACCCACAGAAATCGATCAAAATGAATCGAACTTCCTTCCTATGCAAGAAATAGGCACTCCTGAATTTATTACAACAGCCCACACCCATAAAAGTCGATTAATATGTATCGAACTTTCTTCCAATGCAAGAAACAGGTAACCCTGAATTTATTACAACAGCCCACACCCACAGAAATCGATCAAAATGCATCGAACTTCTTTCCAATGTAAGAATTAGGCATCCCTGAATTTATTACAACAGCCCACACCCATTAAGGCGATTTTTGTAGGTGTGGGCTGTTGTAATAAATTCAGGGATACCTAATTCTTACAAAGGAAGGAAGTTCGACACATTTTGATCGATTATTGTGGATGTGGGCTGTTGTAATAAACGCAGGAGTGCCTATTTCTTGCTTAGGAAGGAAGTTCGATGCATTTTGATCGATTTTTGTGGGTGTGGGCTGTTGTAATAAATTAAGGGTGTGCAAATTACACCGCTTGGGGGTAGTTTTTGGGGTTGAGCTATTCCAATATGTTGTAGTTAATTTGTAAAAAATTACAGTACCACCCCAAGTACGATACAACGGACTGGTTATGGTTTGGTATATGATTTTTGAAGAATTGCACTCCTTAGGGGTAGTTTTTTCGGATTGCACTATGCCGATATGTTGTAATTAATTTGTAAAAAATTCCAGTACCATTTTCATTGGATTGTGCTACAAGTGCCGGTGCAGCATTAGTGTCGATACTGTGTCATCGACCGCTTGGAATATTGTATTGTTGCGCATGTTGACACTGATTCAACAGTTGTTAATTAATTTTGAAACTAAATTACTTCAGAAAATTATTTAAATTTAACCGGAAATAACGAGTTCAGGTAAAAATTTATTTCACCAAAATTCGGCATCTCTACAGTCCAGGCGAATTGGCTATTCGGAATGAAACTTCATACTTAAAGTTTTTCCATTAGTTGGGAAATCCTAGCGAAATTTGGTAGAAATCAGTGTGGCTTTCGTAAGAGCTTTATCAAGTTTTACGATGATGTTGAAAAGTTCAGCATTTCCAAAAAAACGGCAGACAATTAAAAGATTGGTATTCTGAAATCAAAGCAGTAATAACAATTTTTGATTATACAAGACAGTTTTACCAAAATTCCCGTAAATTTAATTTTTCACTTTAGAAATCAAGTGCAGGTAGCAGAAAGACGGGTGTTGGCCACCCCTTCATGTTGTTCTTCGTGAAAATTTTAAATTTTGAGTCTACTACGAAGCTAATCAATATGTTTTGATTTGATATGTTCTGAACAATTTATAAAGATTCTGTTAAATATTAGATACATAAATCAGTAAATTAAAAAACATTTTTTGACGAGTCAGCAGACTAAAAAGGACATTTTCGCTTATACATTTATAAACATGATAATTATCATAAATTAAGTAGTTTACCCTTTTTCCAAATATGCAAATTTTTACGCACCTACGTACATATCTATAAATAATCAGACCCTAATAAAAAAAGGGATCCTGTAAACTAATTAAAGCACATATATTTATAGACTTTTTATATTCCAACAACTATATATTTGTGCTCATCTCAATTTTGTGAAGGCAAACCCCATAGGTCGTTTCGGATATTAACATCATTTTTATGTGTATCACTGTATCCATATGGCAGTTATTTTTAAATATTTAACATAAATTTAAATATCAAGGGAGCAATACACCAATACCATACAAAATTAAAACTTTTCGTAAAGTCACAAACAGATTTGTGAAATCAAAAAGTCCGATACGGGAAAAGCACGCCCATGAACTCCTAATTGATTATGATGTGTATTGTTGTTGATGTTATGTTTATTTCGTATTTCCAACCAACATAATATTATTTGGGAAACGTGCCAACGGTAATCAAAAGTTTATGTTCTGCGACATCACGACATAAATCACTGGCCTAATTTTCCTTTTATATGTATTTACCATCAAATTGTAAATGGATACAATGTTTATCTCCGAACGGTATTAAATTTTTATCGTAACGTCGATTTTAGTTTAAATATTTTATCGATACAGAAGAATAATTACTTTGTTTATCTATATTCCAGTCGGTATCTATGTATGACCTGCCAAAGAGCTTTTAACGTTAAAGTTTTGTGAAACTATTTGCTATACCAAGTAAAAAGTTCCTAGCTTCCCAACTTTAAACTCTCCGTACATAAATTGATTTTCGTAAAAGACATATACCGAGGTGACGTTGTTAAGACGAAAACAAAAATCAATTTTTATAAGCTTATTAAAGTGTTTGTAAGCTTTTATTTGTTATTTGCTTTCCCAATTTATATTATTGTCTGTTGATTTTCTTCGCTATTAGTTGTTGTTGTTGTTGTTATTTATTTCGTTTGCGTAACATTATTAAAATGTGTATATAGCCAAAGCTACAATAAAGCAAAGCTCTGTAACATCAACATTTCAATATAATAATTAGATTTGTACACTATGAAATGTCAATTAGATTGCTGTTTGATATAGAACACCAAAATAAATAAGTTAATTAATGAGCTTTTCGATTTTAAATAGACAAGCAAAGACAGAAAAGTTGTAATGTTCTCCGGTTGGTGTGAAAATATGAGATTAAATTGTTTGTTTGCTCACAGAGATTAGTTTCGCTTGGGCGTAATTAAATTGATGTTAATACGATTGTGGGTTGATTAGTTTGATTGTCTAAAAATAATATTAAACCTAATTTATAAAGGGGTTTTTAATTTGGGCGGGTCGAAGCTGTATGGAGCTGTTAATGAAATTTTCGTTTCATTTGAAAGGGCTATGTATGCCATTATGTATGAAATATAACATCATTCAAATGTCCACCGCGGCTTCTCACGCTGGCAGCTGAACTAGAGTGATGGTATTGGTTAGGCTTTAAGTAGACCTGCGGCTTGAGGAAACCTCACAAGAAAAAGACTAGCGGGGTCAAATCACACGGTCTTGGTGGCCAATTCAGGTCACCGGTCACCTCTACGAGAGATAACTCTACCCTCAAATCGTTCGTTAATCGTTCTGTAGCGTCATTGATGGTGATGGCCTCACCAACGGCATTTTCAAAAAAGTACGGACCAATGACGCCACCACCCTAAAATTCGCATCAAACAGTAACTTTTTCTGGATGCATTGCCACCTGGTGAACCTCGAGTGAGTTGGCGTCGTCCCATATACGGCAATTTTCCTTATTAACATAACCATTCATTCAAAAATGCGCCTCCTCGGTAAAGATGATTTTTCGTTTGTCCTACTCAATCGTGTAACTGTCATGGCGATTTAGCATAAATTACTGAAAAGAACACCAGATTAGACAAACCCAGACACGATTAGTCCAAATTGAAAACCCCTTTAGTTTAAGCAGAAATGGTTAAAGTCCCTTCAGCAATCAAACCAGTGCGCCGCTTTTTCATATTTTTCATAAAGTTTACACTACGCGTAACATAACCGTCTTTATAACACTTTATAAGTTTTGTTTAGAACATGACGTCTGCCTTAAAGGTGAATAACACCAACTGTTCATGAAAATATAATACATGTTAAAAATAAAATGAAAAAACAACATGTATGTATTATTATTGAATGGAAATTTATTTATTTTATTTTTCATTTTCATGGAAAATTTAATCTACGTACATCGTATGTGTAGAACATATGCATAAGAATTTTAAAAATGATGAATCAAAATGATAAGAAAATAAATAAAAGCAACTGACGAAACATCTATCTAAATTTATATATTTACAGCTACAGGGTGATCGAAATATATTCAAAATTAGTAAATTACTTAGATTGATCAGCCGCAAATCAACTATGTTTCTCCAGCTTCTGTAATCTGAGCCTTATTCTTAGAATGAACTATATCCCAAATCTTGTTCAACGATTATTAATAGACACTAATTGAAAGCTCGTCCATTGTCAAGAGAGAAATTCTAAACAAAAAATTCCTTATTGTTTTACTTCCTTCCACATTTTGTGGTCGTGACGATTAACACAACTTTTCAGCAAACAACGATTGGCTAGGGTAGGTTAGGTTAGGTTTGAGTGGCTGCTATCGCATACTTAGGCCAATAGTGGCCCATCGTGATACTACAGGATCCTATCTCCCTTTTACTGCCGTTTAAGCCATCCAAAGCTACTTATGTAACGTAAAATATCTCGCACTCCACAGTCCGCGAGTTCCAAAAGGCTGTCCATACTGTACTCACCTAAGTACTTATGCGTTTTGTCTGTTAGTGCCGAACACTAGCGGACGTAATAGGAAGTGATCTTAAGTCTCTTCCTCCTCTTCGTCCATACAACTTCTACAAAAGTCATTCGTCCCTAGACCCAGCCTTCTCGCATGTTCCCCAAAAATGCAATGTCCTGTCAGTATCGCTGCGACCAATCCTACCTCTAGTTTTCCCAGAGATACTAATGCCTTGGAGCGCCGCAAGCCCAGTTTTGTCCAAACCTGTTTTATCCTGCACGTGAGAGTGTTGTTCCACCTCTAATTTGTGCGCTGCTATAGGTCTTCCCTGACCTGCCATTTCCTGCTGCATCCGGAGATTCGTACCGTACCTAGCTAGTTCGTGTGCCCTGCAGTTTCCCGTGACGTCCGACTGACCAGGATGCCAGCATATCTGGATTCTGGAATACTCGCTCATCTCATTAAGAGATGATCGGCACTCCAGCGCCACCCGTGACTTCAGGCAAACCTCCTCTAGTGACCTGATCGCCGTCTGACTGTCCACATAAATTGCGATATCCCTCACGGATACCACGTTATGCTTCAACCATGTCACGACTTCCCCGATCGCCACCACTTCAGCCTGGTATATGCTGCAGTAGTCAGGAAGACGAACATACCGGATGACTGACACGAAGTGTTACCAAATTCAAACTGTCATTGGTGTCAAACCAGTGATGACAGAGCGCTCAAATTTACACTAAAGACAGTTCATTCTATTGTTTACAAGCGTACAAAAGCATTTTAGTGGGAAATATTCAGAAAAAAGTTATCCACAATGGAATTCAAGCGTAATAGTGTGTTTGCTCTGTATTTGGCTGGAAAACCACAGCAGCAGATTGTTAAGCAGTTAAAACATCTGCATGTGAATAAAATGTTTGTGTATCGCACCATAAACCGTTATAACGATACTGGCAGCATTTCAAAACGCCATGGTGGTGGACCGAAACGCACTGCAACATCGCTGGATATCATTCGGAAGGTGAAGGCCGAAATGGCTCGGAATCCGCGCCGTAGCGGCAGAAAAATGACTCGTGAGGCGGATGCAGCACATATTCAAAGATCATCTTGGTCTAAAGGCCTTGCAATTCCATAAAACGCATGGCCTCACCGATGCTAAAAAAAAGTTAGAGTGGTAAGAGCTAACGAGTTGTTACGCTTGCACGAAAGTGGTGATTTGCTGCATTTGGTTTTCTCCGATGAGTCACCGTTCGTTATTGAGCAATATGTGAACAAGCAAAACGACCGGATTTACTTGCCCGGCCGTTCTACTGAAAAATTGGACCAACGGATTGCCATTCGAAACCAAGCGTCGCCGATGGTGATGGTTTGAGCAGTCGTAATGGCCAAAAGCCGTTCACCGCTCGTTTTTTTGGATCGTGGCATCAAGATAAGCATTGGGCACAAAAACATTTCGGCCGCAGAGCCTGGACATTTCAACAGGACTCGGCGCCGAGTGAAAAAGCGCGCGTCCATCAAAATTGGCTGAGAAACAACGTTCCGCGGTTCATTTCCAATGCCCAATGGCCACCAAATTCACCGGATGCAAATCCGCTAGAATTCTCGGTTTGGGGTATTTTGAAGAGCAAGGTTGGGACAAAAATACCAAAGTGTCGATCATCTCAAGCAAGCGCTTCGCCGGGAAAGGGCCAAAATACCGCAGAGCCACTTTCGTGCTGCATGCAATAGCTTTGTCGGCCGTTTGAAGGCCATAATCGCAGCTAAGGGTGGCCAAATCGTAAACTGGTAATGCATTTCGAAAATTAAAATATTTGTGAACATTTTTTACTTTGATTCAATAAAATTCATCAAAAAATAAAAATTCTGTGGCGTTTTGTTTTGGTAACACTTCGTGTCAGCCACGCTGTATATATTAACATTAAGATTTTCACAGAGGCCTGGCTCCTACCTTGCCGCCTAGCTTAGAGCCGTCCGCGAAAAATTGCACTGCCTCATTTTCCATTATTCAAACGTTCCTCCAGGATTCCCTCGTAGGATAGATGGTCCGGAAACCTTTATCGAAGCACAACGTTGGTTTAATATAATTTAGATTCGCCAGTTCTTTCATTAGCGGTCTAACTATCGCCGAGGAGTCCGCCTGCACACACTTCCGTTCTTTGCACCTTCTTTATCATCCATATATATCTTACCTTATCCAGAGCTGATCAACACATGCCCATTCCGTACATCAGTACAGGTCTTGCCACCGGGGTATAGAGGCAGTGTACCAGCTCTGGTTTCAACCCCTAGCTCTTATATATGGCGTTCCTACACGACTAAATGGCTAGTATCAGCTCCGTCTTGGAAGGTTCATAATCCACATTTGCTGGCCCTTTTCGTAACGATCAGGAGTGCATTCTGCATAACATCCCTAATCGTATCCCGTTATTTTCCTGAAACAGCTATTGCTACATCATCTAAATACGTTACCACCCTGGTCCCCTCTCTCTCTCCAGTTCCAAAAGCAATCCATTCATCACTACACTCCAATCAAAGGGGGACATTACACCTCCCTGCGGGGTTCCTTATCAACCTACTTATAGGGTAGTCCACCTTCAAAAATGACAATCCTTCCATGATCATCTCCGTTTTTACATTATTAAAGGCACTTTCCATGTCCAGAAATGTTGCCGTACAAAACCCTTACGAGATGACTGCCTCGTAGCAGCATCTCCCAGATTCCAAAACGACAATTTGCTTGCATAATTTTGCATTTGCCATTTATTTTTTGTTTACTTAATGCAATGTTAGAGTATGAACTCGTTCGCATGCAAAGAGTCAAACCAGAACTAAACCAAAAACCAAGGTTCAATTCATCGTTCTATTTCGTTTCGATCCTCTCTTTAAATTCCTCTTATAACACTTAAACATTGAATCTAAAATTAAACACCATTTCAAAATTTGCGGAGATTCATTATGAATTGGAATTCGTATCGTAGCTAAGCGTAATGATAATCGCGCAGTTAACACTCACGGGCGCGCGTAAGAAACTTTGCCTTTCGTTCCCCAGACTACAAAGGAGTCTAGGATGTAGGAACGGTTGGGAAATGGAATCTCTTTATAGCTAATATTTAGTTTTGTAAACGTAACATATACATACATCGATAATATTATTAGAATACGGCTTAAAATTTTATTATGAAAAGCCGATTCTACCTAAACCCGGGTTTCAACCCGATCCGAACCGGAGCAAAAATATAAATTTAAATCGGAGCCAAATTTTAATGAAATTGAAAAATTTGAACAGTAACCGCTTACCGTAACGTTGTTAATTTTGGTTTGACTCTGCCTACATGTCATCTGAAATCACACCACCCGTAATCAAATGGATATGGATCACCTAATCGAATCGTCAAAGGTTCACTAGATTCCACTGTATCACAATCGTCGTAGAAAGTGTAATTAGAATCATTCAGTTTGCCGGATGAAGTCTCGCTGTATTTATATATAGTTGTGGATCATTCTGCTGATATAAGTTTGCAAAGAAATCTAATTTATAATCTAAATTGTTTAACTTATAATTTGTGATTTTATTTCATAAATGCAATAATGAACCGTGTGCGCGTTGACGTTTTAAGATTATCGACAGAATTGTTGGTAGCTTCAACGGAAATAAAGGTTTTGAACCATAATACTTAATTAATGATGTGATGTTAGACACAATTATTATTATTGATTAAAATTGTATCACCTCTTATTTTCAAAAACAGAGTGACATTAATTTCTGCTGAAGTAACCGGCATCATAAAGCAAAATTGCATATGAGGTTAGGCCTTTGTAATAAGTTTCGACATTAGTAAACATGTTTTAACACCTTTGATAAATAGTTGTCCAGTTGTATTTAAGAGAATTTTTATATTGCGCTTCGACTCTAAGGATGTTACCTTTATCATTAACCATCATGATCAATATCATTCACCACTTAGTAAAAAACGCCAATAGTGGTAGAAAATTTTTTTTTTGGGAAGTTCGACAATTTACTACTGAAAGAGCCAGGTGATCGATCCTAGGGGTCGATTACATATAAATAACAAGCGATCTTTTGAACGATTTTTGCTCTAAGTTCCAATGAAAATTTGTTCTAAAAATATAGAGACTCCTTTGTAAACAGTCATTTCATAGTTAACTGAAGCGCAAAGTAGTAAAATCGACTATATTCTAGAGCTCCCCCAAATATTTAGTTTTAAAACTAAATGTCACCACAAGAACATTGACAAATAAAAGCAAAATAATAATATCCAAAGTTTTATCTTCCACCTAGCCTTGGTTTAGTCATGGCTGAGTTATACTTACCGTGTAGCAGCGTTGCTATAAGTATTTTGTTTGTTGCATCGTTTGTTTCGTATTCTTATTTTAATTCCGTTAAAAATACTGAACAAGAGTATCAAAAAAAGCGGCTATAAAAACTTATATAATTTTAAGAGCTTCATTGGGCTAAAAATATTTGAAAACTCCATTTCGCCGTCAAATCATCAAATTTGACAGCGCTGGAAGCAACATAAGGGGACATATGGCTCCGATTGTTCGCCGATCCGAACTATACTGAGCCTGAATACGTTCGATGTTAAAATCGACAATAATTTATTACGCTGCGAAACAAGTCCAATGAGAATATAGGAGTTATACTTAAGTCGAGTGTCCAAAATATTCACCTATATTTTCGAGACTGATGTTGTACCAGCAAAATGTTATTTAAAACTATTGGTGCAAATTGTTAAATCTGGTAGAGAATTAGGTGGCAAAGACGACTAACTTGCTTATCAAAACGCGGTTATTTTCGAGATCAGAATTATAATATTGTACGATAAAATTTCTATGATTATTACAACATTATCACTGTGGCCCATTGATCATGCATGTATATAAAAATATATTTAACTTTAGAATTTAAATTAAAATTTTAATACTAATAACATACATTAAATAGCTTATATATAGGACAGACGGGTTCCTTTTTCCTCTTATCCTATTTCGTGATTTTTTGTTGCCAAATAGTCAACTGCCAACTTCCAAGTAATTACATAAAAATGTATTTTGATAATTTATTGTACAATTATAATTTATTTACACCCATTATTTTGCTCCACTATCGCCATCGCCTCCAGGTTCTCATTCTTGAAAACATGAGTGGGGCGGGTCACGCTAAATGGCGGCGGATGGGTCGGGTCAAGGTGTTTTGCGAACCATGCCGATGATCAACCAGTCTGGGGAACCCATCTAAAAATATTTGTATTTGTCCAGTCCTGAACGGAGCCCTTTGAATACCTGGCGACCTCCAGTTGTATGTAGCCTTACTCGGGTATACGGATCTCTGAACGGGCAGACCATCATTTTCTCCCATACTCGTGGGATCAATTATGGAATCATACAAAAATTAATGTAAAATAGCAAAAGAAGTGGCTAGCACTTCTCAAATGCTGGTGAAGATATTGGATACTGGTACACTATTGGAAACATTGTCGCTACTTTAAACAAATTATATTTTCTCTACAAACCGTTCTAATCAAGCCGTTTGATAGTAATCCATCGTTCATCGAAGACCCGCTGTCGAAACGGACACTATCTGTCTTTCATCATCGTTTATCAGAGGAGAAAAGGACACCACGTTCGCAAAGAAAACATTATTTTGGTAAATGACTAAGACAAGTTTTGCTCTGTAATTTTCCTTAAGAATGAAATTTTTATAAATTGCACTTTTTAGGTTTTATTTCAATTTTGTCAATTTTGAAGCTGTCATATTTTGACATTTGGCAAGAAAAACTACGCCATTACTAAAAATGGTACGATACATGCGGTGCGGTTTTTGGTCTGGCGGTGTGATTGGACCTTACTTATTAGAAAATGAGGCTGGTGCAACTATTACGGTGAATGGATTGCGCTACCGAGCTATGATTATTGATATTGATGTAGGCGACGTTTTTTTACGGCAAGACGGCGGGCGCTACGTGCCACACAAGCAACGAAACAATCGCAATTTTTCAAGAAAAGTTTCCTGACCGTGTTATTTTTCGTCTCGGCCACCGAGATCTTGTGATTTAACACCTTTAGATTTTTTTTCTTTGGGGCCACGTGAAAGATAATGTCTATAATGCCAATGCTCCACAATCGATTCAAGACCTTAAAGATGGAATCCGTGAAGTTATCGAGCACATACAACCGCAAATGTGCGAATTGGTCATGGAAGATTTCATTAAAAGGATATGATGATGCAAGCGTAGCCGTGGCAGCCATTTGGCTGATATCATTTTCAAATGTTAATGGCATACCTTCCTCTTTACAATGAAATAAACATTCATTGATTTCTCTTAAAAAATACTCGTTTTTTAATATCAAAATGAAACCTCTTGGTTCAGATAGACAGCTCATGATTCAAATAGACATAAACTAACAAATAAAATTGGCCTTTTTTCATTATTTTAAATGGGAAATGTAAATTTGTTTACCCAATATTTTAAGTTTAGTGGAAAAAAGCTCGAACAGGGGAGCTCTATTAATCTAGTTGGCTCTGATAATATACAATGTTGATTTCTTTGTTTACCAGCTTGCTTGGTGATGATATTGTTTCCACAACTGATAGTATGGGTACTTCAAATGCACAATTTAGCAAAAATTACAGCAGTGCATGATGTATCTTCCTTGTCCCTTAAAACTCATCCTAATAAAACACTTAAACAAAAAATTGCTACCATAGCCCCTCCCCAAACCCAGTTAGTACACTCTCAAATAAATCCAATCATCATATAGCGAAGAGTTTTGTTCTGAACACTGAACATTCATAAATAGTCTGGCGCGCTGCGCGTACAAAATTCCTTCATGTGCTAAAGTTCAAATCTGTTCATAATAAATATTTTTTAATTAATTGATTAAATTAGTGGTTATTATTGTGTTTAAAATTCAATTTCAAAATGAAAAACATAAAACAATAAATTAAAATAAATAAATACTGAACATAGATAAAATTAATGTTAAACAAACATAAATATGGATGTGGATGTGCTTGTTCATACAGACCGAGATTATACATACTCGTATTAGATCCAGTTGGAAAAATTCACATGTATAATTTTCCGTCTTCGTGAAACCCGTCTTCATCCACATTTTTATTCTATTTTACACAAACAACAACACGCACCAAGAAGCACTTAAATTTTTCTTTTTCGTTTTCTTCCAATAAACCAAAGTATTTTGTTGAAATATAGTAAATTAGTCTGCGATAACATTGGCATGATGGGATTATTGTTTTTTTGTTCAATTCGAAAATTAAATCGAATGAAAAATATAAAAAAAAATTTTAAATATAAAAAAATTTAAGATTTCAAAGTGTTTTCAAGTCAATTAAAAAATTTATTGTAAATACGGGGAAATTGCGTGTACACAACGCGCGTACCTAAAACGAATTTCTTTTCCACACAAACATCTTATGTAATTGCGATAATTGATCTACAAATACAGACAACAACATTTCGAAAGGAAATCAATTATATTGAAAATGTGTTACGGTGCCGGTTTCCCTTACAGCAATCGAACAACCCATAGGATCCAAATCGAGAAAAACAACAAAATAAATTCATTTCCGTCTATTTTCCATCTCGTCTGCTCAATACTTAGTTAAGTCAATAGCATTCAATGTCAAGATCAGAAAAATATTTGGGTTGTTGGTTTTGTGTATTGGAAATTTATTTTAATTTTGTTGTTGTTGTTGTTGTTGCTGTATGCCTATGTAGATGAGAGTTTATTTGTTTTCGAACACAATTAGATTTGGGGTAAATAATTTGGAATGATATTTTACCGAAACAATACCTCTGGTACCGTATATTGGTAAAAATGTTTTGTTTTTGAACTTTTGGTTGATTTGGCTTTTTGTTTCTGGATAATTATTTAAAATGGATTAAGATTGATTACTAAAAGTTGTGTGTGTGTTTTTTTTTGGGTTGAATTGAGGTATATAAGCTTATTGTTATGGTTAAAAATAAACATTTTCGATTGATTAATCGTTATTGACTGGTTTACTGGGAAAGCTGTAATATTTTATTTTATTGTATTATTGATCGATTTATTATGTTGTTTATTTAATATGCACAATACGATGAATTAAATTCGATACGAATTACCGAGAGGAAACATAAATATTTTGTGACAGCCTATGATCTTCGACTAGTTTATCTATGTTCTATCTTCGAAGTGATGCAGTCTACGTGTATTTTGGAATTTTCTACACGTTGGTGTCGAAAATAGTGTACACAATTGACTTGTTTAATCCAGCCTCAGCTTGAACTAATACAATACTTTTCCTCTATATTCCGAGCTGTCCACTGGTGGGGACTAATACCGTCGCGATTTTGTCGATTATATACAAATTTGATATTTACTTGTTCTTGGTTTTTACATTATGTGTTTGATCATAATATCAATTTCAATATTTTATAAAAATGCAGAATTGTATGTACAAAATTAATTACTTTATTTTTAGCTAAATCAAGATTCTGACCCTGTTCATATTGAACATTTTGCGTCGCGGGTAGTAACGTCTGCTGATGTTGTTTGGTTACCTGATGTGTTTGCGATTGGAGTAGGTGTCATACAGACAATTGGAAGGACGGATGATTTGTTCCGTTGGTTTCTTCGAATATGACGAATTATATGACAGTTATCCCCACCGCAGCTGCTATCCACAGGATAAGATGTATTGCTGTATAATGATGAGTATGATAAAAGTGCTCGTTGGTTGTGTTCTCTTGTACTTCTTTCATAATGTAGATTTGTTCTTCCAAGCCTCTTGTATCTGGAGTGGTTAATAGCTCATTTTCCTCATAGTTTTGTTTAGATATATCTATTGTTAAATCTTTTAAGTGCATCCCCTTTAATTATGGTGCAATTCCGAAATTCTCTATGGTGGTTTCGAATGTAACTGATTCACATACAGCAGTCACAGTTGTCTCCCTTGTCATTACGAATACCCATTGATTTGGTGCGTATAGTTTTATCCAAAGATTTGAAGTAACGTTTTGGTATAAATTGGACCTGTGTTGCAATATTGCGATTTCACAGCAAGTTCCTTCCCTGACACCTAACAACCTATTGTTGGTATCTCGCATAATAGAAGATCATCATTGATTATGTTGCATTTAGATATATCTCTGGCTGTTAATTGCGTAAATTGTTAATTTTGAAGATCAATGGCGATCAATTCAGTTGTTGGCGCTATATATGTCCTTTCACTTACTAATATTTTAGGCACAGCTACTACTGAATAAATGTTATAGGACCCTACATATGATAAGAGAATTGAAACCTCGATTATCACATATGCCTTCATCACTCTAGTCCTGGTTGCCATACTTTTAAATAAGTTGTCTAATTTGCGACAGCCGTGACCTGAAATTGTAATGGAGACTGGTATTTGTTCACTGATGGATGCTATCTGTTCTTCAAGTTGTGATGGGCTCAATAAAAGTGGGCGTAAAATGTTAAGACACTTATTAGTTATTAATTGCCTGTACTGTGGCATTTTGGCTGTGCTTTAATAGTTTTACAGATTTATCAATTATTGAGGTTTGATTCTTTTTTAGCAGTAATAAATGATTTTTATTGGTTTCTATAGTTAGAAAATGTTCTTCATATTGATATGCTTCTCTCTGTGTTAATATTCCAAACATGTCACCTAACACTAGCCCTTTAGTGTCACCAATCTCACTTCTTTATTGGATGATATCAGTAATTAATTGCCTTCATCTATTCTACTCATTTGAGATCGTAGTTGCTGAATTACTAGTTGACAGTTAAACCTCTCCATATCTATTACTGAATGTATTGTTTACACATAGTTGCAAGTTCGTCTATTAAGCGGTATGCTTGAGTTGTTTCTTCCCAGTACGCATTTAAATTATCTCGCACAACCAAAGTCCATCTCATGGCAACGAGCTCCATTTTAATGATTTCCTCAAGATATATGCCAGTGGAATGTTTGAAGTTCCAATCTGCATCGGTTTTTAGAAAGACAGATACTTATCAAGGCGAAAAATGCCAGATGTATCTTGATTTCCCTTTTTGCCTGTATTCCTGACTGTCGTCTGACTGGGTGGTTGATGTTAGACGTTGTTAGTTTTGCACCTGGAGTTTAATTTGTGTTAATTATTCTTCGTTTGGTAGCTTACAACCGGATAAGTGGTGCAGTGGTTAAAGCTTCGGCACTTGGACCGTGAGGTGCTGGGTTCGAATCCCATCAGAGGCTAGATGCAAATCGAATTTTCATCATTGATTACGATCGGTGAAGCTAATAAATACAACTAAGACCCTCTGATGGAGTGCAGAATTCCGTGTCACGCGCCGACCCACCTTCCATGTCAATGTACAGGTTGGCATGGAGCTTGCAATGTGCAGGTGGTATACTGTAGTTGTGTGAGTAGGTGAAGTAGGTGGGTTAATGATGTGGAGTGAATGAGTGGTATCACAATGGGCCTAAAAATTGGCCTAAGTGTGCAGTAAGCAACCACTGAAACCTAACCTTGGTAGCTTACACAGTTTAGTGATAGGTCGTTTATAGAAATACTGGTTTCACTTTATAGATGCAATACGAACCAACCAATCATAGCCAGTATGCACCTCCTGTACTCTCTCCATTTTCAAGCGCGCCGGCGACTGTGCTTCTTCCATCATTAGAACGACATCCCCCACAACTAAGTTGGGCTGACATTTTCTCCATTTTCTACAAGGCATCTACAATCTTTCGTACTAAATACCAACGTGTTCTCAGCGCGCAAGTATCATCATTAGTTTCTGGAACTACTTTTATTGGTCCGCCCATTAGAAAATGCGCAGGTGTTAAAATTTTTTTAAAAGGTTTTCTGTGGTCGTGCAGGGTAGTCAGTGGTCGAGAGTTTAAGCATGCCTCTATTTGAACCGTTATTGTTGTTGCTTCTACAAATGTCAATGCTCTCGCCTATGACTCTCTTCATGCGAGTTTTTACTGATTTTTCCCTGTCTCTCATATTTCACCAAAGTGTGGTGCAGCAGATGGTATATAGTGACAGATTGTTTCATCTTGTTGAAATAACCTTGCAATTTTTGGTTCTAGAGTTGCAATCTTCTTGTTTTGCTGTTTCAATACTCGTTCCGCATCAACAAAGTTAGTACCATTACCCGAATAGATTTCTGTACACAACCCCCTGTGAGATGTAAAACGACAGTAAGCTGTTATAAATGCATCTGTTGTTAATCCGCAGGCACACAAATACCGCAATGTATCGTTTGTACGTGGTTTGACCTCTTCCTGTCTTGATCTTTAGTTGAATCGGCCCGGCATAATCAATACCCATCATGCTGGACGGCCGTGGTGGAGTTACTCTGTAGGCCTGTAGATCACCCATTAGTTAGTTGAGGGTTGCTTGTTTAAATCTGGAACATGTAACACATTTCTGTATAATGTAACGTGTCAGATTCCTACCATTAATCATCCAAAATTTATTGCGATTGTCTATGTTAGTTGTATGCCCCCATGAAGTGTTGTAGTAGCATCTTCAATTATTCGCTTGCTGATTGATATTTCCTTCGATAAGATAATAGGTTGCTTTACTCGGTTTAAAGCAGATAGTTTGGATTTTTTTATTCAATAAAATCACACTCATCAATGTTTGAAGTTCCTATTTATTTGAATTTCCGCGAGTTTCAGTTCTGGTACTGTCACTTCTTTCGACTGTTGCCGTTGTTTATAAACATGCCCGTTAATGAATCTTTGGCAGTGCACCAATACATGCTTCGACTTATGAATGTTAAAAATTGTATCAAATAATTCATGTAGCGTGTTTGCTTTGAATTCAGCGGTTATTGGGAGACAAGTGTCTATGGCCGTGTATCTGCATTTTCCTACCAAAATGTTGGCCCCGTCCACCAGTCCTTTGTGAGATGATTGCATACGCTGCTAATCTTCTTGTTGCTAAATCAGCATGGTTTTTGTTTGTTGATACGTAATTTCATTGTAGATGGTATTAGATACCTATTGAAGGTATATTGCCTTTAATCTGAGATACCCCATTGGCTACAAAGGTTTCTAACTTCGTGATATCAGCTCTCATCTAGCATAAAACTATGGTGCAATCCGTTCAGGCGAACATTTTTACATCTTGGATGTTCTTGGTATTTTTTAGCCTATCCTAGAAGCCTAGATAATAGATGCGCTGCGTTTAGTTCCAGCTTTAGAATTGTCAGTTTTGTTTTTATTGGAGTAAGTCTGGTTTTTGCTACTAGCAAGCTGGTTGTAACTTGTTCGAGTGTATTTGTGGTTCTTAAATAAACCAGCGCTGTATATGCTTGTTGCGAAGCATCTGCAAATCCATCTAATTCTGATTTTTGCGTTTTCGTTGTTTTAACCCATTTGGTACCTTTATTCTGCTGAACTCATTTAATTCGATCTTATACTCTTTCCATTTCTCGGACACCAGTAGACGTTTCGTTCGTTCTTCCATTGAAAGATTTAGCCTGGTCAGGTCAAATTCAAATGTGTCATCTTTAGGATTATAGAGAATCCTATAGTGTTTTATTATGATGGATTTCTAAATTAATTATTTCTTTTGCTCGTAAGTTCTCAGGAACGTTCGTCATGACTTCAGCTGAATTCGACACCCATCTATGCAATGGAAATTCTTCGCTCCGTGTAAGTCTTGCCATCTGCTGTTGAATGGTTACAACCTCCTCGACGCTGTCACTCCAGTCAGTAGATCGTCCACGTAAAATTCTGTTTCCATGATCTTTGCCGCTGTCGAATAGATGTTCTTTTCATCTTCTGCCAATTGCATTAATGTTCTTATAGCAAGAAACGTCGCTGCCGTTGTTCCATAGGTAACCGTTTCTAGTTTGTATTCTCATATTGTTTATGATGGATTTTTTCGACTCAATATGCGTTGTAAGTTCTGGTGACCAATTAGGTCACTTTTAATTTTGGGATCGTTCATCATTATGTCATTCAACGATAGTCCTGAAGTAGTTGATCACTTCATGGTTGATCACTACATGATGTGGTATGTAGTATACTGGACTGTCACTTGGACCATTTTTCACCAATTGCATATGTCCTTGTGCTAGATACTCCTCCATACATTCGTGATATAGTTTAGCGAATGGTTTATCTTTCAGAAATTTTCTCTCGATTTGCAATAGTCGTATGTGCTACTGCCTTTTTTCTGGATTCTCCTATCATAGATGGTTCTATTTTGAACGGTAAATGTACCATGCATTTCCCATCTGGTAGTTGCGTTGTCCTCCTGGGTACGAGTATGTGTTTTTTCTTGTGGAATGACATCATTTTCTATTAATAAATTTAGTTGTTGCTTAATTGTTTTGGTGTTGACCAAAATAGGAGGATAGTAGTCAGCCGCGATTATTACATCAATGCTATTTTACTTGTTGCATTGTGGTTCTGCAAGTTGTAGATGCTTCAAATGTGCCCATTTGTTGGTATCAAAGTCGATGTTTGGAATATTATCGGTTAATTTTCTAAACACCATTGCTTCAAACTTAATTCTAAAGGAACTCTGAAGCCTTGAAGATAAAGTTACTTCGACTTTGTTACTGATATTCTAGTGTTGACCTGTTTATGCCTCGCCTTAAGAAGATTTGCTGCGTTTGTGAAGATAAATGACGCTTGAGAGCCTGGTCAATTAATGCTCTGAAGAGCATGCATTTTCCTTCGCTTGTTGTTAATGTCAGAGTACGAGTACTCTGGAGTACGCTAACTACCAAATTGACATTTTCCGGGTTTTGGTGGTGTCTTAAGTTTCGAACCCTTCTCTTTTATTTGCGGAATATTTATATTTTAAGCAGACCACTCGTTCCTGAGAAAACTAGTTTTGACTTTTCCGCTATCCACCTTTTTCAACACTTTTAGCGATTAAATTACGCTAAGTTTTGTTCAACGCTAACTTCACTTTGACCTTTTCTGCAAATTTTACTAAAATCTCTATTTAATTTAGATTATCATGATTCGGATGTCGACCCCGAATAAGTTTCACCATAAGTTTTCTGATGGGAGACAAGAAAAAGAAAAGAAAAACTAAATGTCATCGCAGGAAGGAATTCACTGATGAATGGTGAAACCTTAAAAAATTTGATTTATCAGAGAGATCAAATTTATTTTACATCACACTAAATGCGTCGGAAGTGGTGAACAACACAGTTCATTGTTTCATGAAAGTTCGTTACATGACCCACGCTTTATACTTCTGTTAAATCACCTCCATCTGCTGATTGACAATTAATAACCCATCCTGTCCACAAAGCTCACAACATTTCACCTACATCTTCTATTTTAATTCACTCTAGTCAACGGAATCGTCCATTAAAATTTGATTTAATTTCAACGTGTAATTTAATATTAATTAGTTTTTTTTATAAAACAAAGAATTAATTGATTTAACATCCTTTGAAGGTAAATTAATACCTCCCTTTACATTCACGCACACACCACCAATTCAGATGATAGACGGTGGGTCGGCGTTGAATTCTGCACTCCAACAGAGGGTCGTAGTTGTATTTATTAACGTCAACGATCGTAATCAATGACGAAAATTCGCTTCGCATCCAAACTCTGGTGTGATTCGAACCAAGTACCTCCCGGTTCAAGCGCCGAACTTTAACCATTGCACCACTTGTACAATTAATTCAGCACATTCATCTGAGTCACTAGCTTTCAGAGATCAAGATCTTATCAAAAATTTAGAGCCTTATTGGACTCTGCAGTAGAAACCAGTTTGATCACGGAAAAATGAGTGCATTAAGAGTAACCTTCTCGGTAAAGATCTCGGTTCCAAAACCGTAGGTAAAAACAAAGGATCTGTGAGACTGAATATATTATCATCCGATAATCTTCCCCCGATCACTGTGAAGTTAACAAAATACGAAAAGTTTCAGTGATTACATCTAGCTGATCAAATCTTCAACGATTCGAGTCCGATAGAAATATTGCTTGAAGGATACATTTTTATGAAATTTCTGTGTCTGGAAAAATATCAACTTGATGAAAATTTCATTTCAACATATAAATCTGTTAGTACATGCCACGTCGACCTTCATGACATAAATTAAGGTTCTGGAAAGTAGAGAAGATCGGAACCATAAGGGTTGTGATTGAAACATAAAAAACATTAAGGATAATGAATCAGGTAAATACGAAGTTCGGCTACCATTTAAACTAAATACTCCTAATCTCGGAGACTCGTTACCCATGACAATCCGGAGAGTTTTCGCCATTGTGCGTTTCCGCATACAGAAATCAATAGCTGGACTCATTCAAAAAC
Organism: Nephrotoma guestfalica; assembly: GCA_963691935.1. Taxonomy (NCBI): domain Eukaryota; kingdom Metazoa; phylum Arthropoda; class Insecta; order Diptera; family Tipulidae; genus Nephrotoma; species Nephrotoma guestfalica. The sequence continues at coordinate 211,812,253 of OY829913.1, read as the reverse complement.
ATACTATCTGCCAAACTACGCGGTGTTTAAAGATTTAACAACGAAGTTACGCTTCGTTTTTGATGGTTGGATGACGGACCTCCAATACTACAATAATTATTTTCTATTCTAGTTCGCGTCCAGAAATACAAAATTTCGTTTGCCACTGATGTTGAAAAAGTGTTCCGGCAGATGATGGTGCGCTAGGAAGATCGCAATTACCAACGAATTGTCTGGCTAGAGGACACAAATCTGCCGATATTACATTATCGCGTAAATACCGTTACATATGGCACAGCCTGCGCAGCATTTTTAGTATCGCAAACCCTCCATTAAATAGCTGAATCTGACTTCTATGTCGATGATTTTCTTTCAGGTGGTGCGTGCGTTATGAATGTCAAATATCTTGGATTGTAAATAGGTAGATTTAAATTAAGAAACGGGGTATCCAAACTTCATTTTGTTTGAAAATATTCAAATTCCGCGGTTTCTGAACATTCCATTGAAATGTGAAGCCAAAGTAGGACTACATGGATTCTCTGATCCTTCAGAAAAGGCTTATGCCCTAAATGGAGTTGTTTCAGTGCAATTAATAGCTGCAAAAACCAAGGATCTCTTCAACAGGTTTGTCTTGTGCGCTAAGAATTATGTACAGCAGTTTTGTTGGTAGAATGACAAGACTAGTTTGTTCCTTAAGCATTCCTAATTTACAAACATTTGGGTGAACGGATTCTGCAGTTGTCCTTTCTTCAAACGTTCATCGCAAGTCGCACTTCATTTATTTTCGATCGGCTTCCAAGGGTATATCGAGGAATATTTCCAGATGAATTGATTGACAAGTTGCTTTAGTGGGAAGGTTCAGACTAGTTAATTGAATTACCAGACCATTAGCCGAATATATCTGATGATCAGTTCTTCAATATAAGCTTAAACTCGTTCGTCTTATCTGCGCTAACTTGCAATCGAACTTTTGTTCAGTGTTATCGATTTTTTGTAAAATTTAAATCTATAAACAAATTTTTTAAATCAAACGCGCTACAATGTTTCTTGTGCGATGATATCAATATGAATGTTTTTCAGTAGGTGTTAAACCAATTACCACAGGATCCGATTTGCACCGCGGAAGTAATTTACGATCATTAAATACATTTATGGACGACAGGGAAAGGGAACACTACTAGTTGGTGGACGGATCGGTTCGAATACTTGCTGTTCATACGACACCGAACCTCTTGCAATTATCGACGGTCGCCATCCATGTCATTTAATTGATACCAACACATCGAAATCTCCAGTTTAAGCCTAACACATGAAAATAAGTTACTACAAAATAAATAGAATGATGTTACCGCTCATATCAATAGCTTTGCAACAATAGTATGCCAATATTTCCGCTCTTCAACAAATACAAAGTTTTCGAAACCACAGTTTAATAGGGTAGGGTAGGGTTTCTTCATCCCAAAAAATGCGAGGAGATAACAAATGCGAGGAGTACAAAAAAAGATAAAAATGGTGAAATATTATTTCAAGATGAACAAAACCGTTAGACGAGCCTCTCGTTCAAAACAAATTGATAGCGAACGCGGAAAAAGATACCGACAAGACAAATACTGAGCCAAATACCCGTGTCATTGTAATTCATATTCAAAATATGTATGAGTTGCCGGAAGCAAATGTTAACTGTTTATATTACATAAGCGTAAACATCTGTGTTTCAATCTAACAGAATATTGTAAGCATAACACGATCACATTGCAGTTTCTGGAACGAAATAACTCAAGGAAGAGGTGCAAATGAATTAGCAAGTGATTTATTATGGAAACTCTCTTTATTGAACAGGTGCTGGTGTTCCACAGAATCGCAATGCGATTTTGTCTCTAGCAGTGAGTGAATGATGCACACACAGCTCCCTCCATGTTATAATCTTCGAACCTCGTGGCATTTCACCTAACCGGACTATATCAGAAACACAGGTTGTAACTTTTAAAATAGGCTGAAAATAAGGCGTTTCAAATTATGGCGGTCATCATAAACAGCGATGCAGTATAGCCGAGAAAAGTAGTAGATAACCGTCGAAATGCTATGTATTGAAAAGCTCGGAATAGCTTCAGAATAAGAAGGAAATATCAGCGTTCAAGGCGTAGAGAGGCTGAACATTTTCGACAATCTTACTGAAGCCCTATATTGGAGCTCAAATGTGCTATAAAATGGAACAAGCGGAAGTGTTTTAGTAAGCTATGCGAAGAAATCGATAGAGTGTCTTGATGTCGACCTTATCAAACAGTAATGAAAAAAGTGAAAGATATTAATTTAAACTTTTCTACTTGTCCATATATGATGCGCAATATAATAACTTCGTTGTTTCCGCAACAACAACCTGCTTCGTCCAGGGGAATAGCAGTAACTGACTAAGCCGAATGAATACAAACCGTTAAGGTCGATGAATTGGTCAAGGCTTTTTTGTAGCAGGAATGTAAATAAAATGGCGACTCTGGTTGTATGCGAATGCGTTATTATCTTACAACCAGTGATTAAAGTATCTAGATATTCAATCTTTGCTTTAATAAAGGCTCCATTATAAACAACGCACCGTCTCAAATAATGCCGAAGAAAAATGGAGCAAGACATAATCGAAGAGTGCTCTTAGTTAATGTTGTTTTATCAATAATAGTTTCAGACGATGCAGTGTATGTAATAGCAGGAATGCTATCGCTGGACGTCTTAGCGTAAAAGAGCTCTTTTAAAGAGCGTAAAAAGTGTGATGAACTCAGCGCCTGATTTTTCAAATTAAAGTTTGGATGGGTCGGAGAAATGGGAAAGTCGACAACAATCTCTTTCAATTCTTAACGGAGCATGGCTGCTGCCGAGAGAATTTATTTAAGTATAAACACGACAATACCCCTTATTAACCAACATGTTCCAAAGTACTGGAGAAGGTCCGAGCATACATTTTCGATTGTCCACGATTTGCAGGAGCCAGACACGTGATTGAGAGAAGTATTGGGGAGCATGTTACTTAGATGTGGAACGGTGTGAGTGGAAAGAGGCTCGAAAGAAAAAAGATCGATAATCCATACGTGCTATAATCGTCGAGGCGTACTTGGGAGGTGCTTGGAAAATTTTGTGGAAATCAGTATACCAAAAGTGGAAGCTTCCAATTGAGCTTTTTAAATTTTTCCAATTATGTTATAAAGTAGAGTATTTACAAAAAAGACAAAGAATTAAAAGGTTTAAATCAAGAGGTTTACTTTGGTGATTTTTCAAAATTTAAGCAGGAGTAATGTTTTTTTGATTATGCCAGAAAGTTTTACCAAAAGTTCGTTAAATTTAATTTTTCGCGTTAGAAATCAAGTGTGGTGTATTCAAGATCTATGTATATATTCGTGATAAAAAAAAGTTGGATGTGTTGGCCACAACATAATCACCCCCCCCCCTTAGTTTTTTTCAGAGTCGTAATTTGACTATCGGAATTGTCAGTATCAAATAAGGTTTTGCGCTTCGGCTGTAACTGTGTGCATCTCGACAATTCTTGGTACGCGCGTTCACGTCGCGGGGGATGGGGACTGCTTTCTGTGGCTAAGTTCTGCCAGAGACATAGTGTTTGGAGGTATAAACTGGCCAATTAACGTAATGAACATAACGGAGAAAGGAGAAAATTCCCCAGGTGGTACTCCAATTACACAGTTGGCTAATTCACCCTCTAACGAGCTAATTCACCCTCTAATAACTCACCAAAACAGCTGAAAAATGAAAACCCTGAACTCTGTCGGAAACTAAGTGAAGCCCCAACTTAGAAGCGAGATTATAACCCAACTAAGAAAAGAAAATCAAGTAGAAGTAGAAAATCAATACACCGGATTCTGATACATATAGAGCACTAGCCACAAAGCTCAATGAGGAAGGTAAAGAATGATTCACATACGGAGATAAAAACAACCGTGCAATTAAGGTTAAGACCAGAGACCTTCATCCAACGTGTAAGAAGGAGGATATAATGGAGCACTTAAAGGCAAAAGATCTGCAAATAGAACATGAAGCAAATATCCTAAAACGCGAGAGTGGTGAGAACAACGAAGTTGGGCTCCCACTCTTTATGCTTACTTTTAATAAAAAGGAGAAAATAAAAAAAAATTAACATCAAAGCAATTAAAGATATGAGGGTTAAAATAAAATCCCTAAAGAAAAACACGGGGCTGATGCCTCAATGCAAAAAATTCCATGGTTTTAACTATATGCAAAAATATTGTGGTCAGGAGCGTAGATGCGTAAATTGTGCTGGAAAGCACAACGCGAAAGATTGTAAGAAAAGTAGAAACTACCCTACAAAATGCATAAACTGTAAAGGGCATCAGACTGTCAATTACAGAAGATGTGAAGTAGCCAAAGAACCCCAAAGGCTAAGAAACAAATGTATCAGTTTCTCAAAGCTCTAAGGTTACCAGAGAGAAAACAAGTAAGACCCAGGCGGAACCAAATCAACTAGTTATGCGTACAGGGCCCACAAAACCTGCAATTATTCAACAATAGCTAACAAAACAAGAACGTGGTCTAGATGCTTTATATAATCGTCTAGACAAGCAAGAAATCACGAACGGTGTAACATCCCTCTCATATTAAAATGAGCAGAACATTAAAAATTGTCACCTAGAAATTGTAATAGATATATGTCTTATATCGGAAAGCCATTTGACAGAAACATCATTTATTAAAATACGTGATTATGAATGTTACCATGCTGTTCACCCAGAAGGAAAAGCGAGAGGAGGATCATCAGTAATAGTGAAAAAGAATGTCAAACACACTTGGGTTACTTATTACACAAATCTTGCTCACTATTAAGATAACGGTTGACGACATAATTCAAAAGGTTACAACTCAAAAGGTGTTTGTGACTGAGCAGAGTTGAATTGTATTCAGAAGTTAAATCCAAAATTTTATTTCCAGGTGTATTAATATTACTTACTACTAGGTAAGGAGAAATAGTTCTAATAATTCAAAAAAATGCTCATTGTCAAAATTTGGAAGCCTACTAAGAATGTGTTTTAATTTATAACAAAAACCAGTTGGAAGTGTGAAAGGGGATCGATGTGTGAATAGAGAGAATCATTTTTTTAAAATAATGTAAGGATTGTAAATTTGGAAATTGGAGCAAATGGCACTAAGTTTTGGGTAACTGATTCGCCAAATAAAGTTACAACTTTCAATTGTAGTCTTCGATGTATGACCTCTTGGAAAAAATTGTTTAGCCACCTTAGCCAATAGACCACCAAGCATCTCATCGTTGTCCAATTGAAGGCAGTGAAATTCATTCTAATACGTTATGATGTATAATGATTAGATACTCATACAGATTAAAGTTTCTATATATAGAATTTATTACATGTACCGTGTGAGTTTGAGTTACGATATAATGATGGTACTTGACTTTGAAATATCGGTATTCTATAAATACGCACGTGAACTCGGCGCACACGCACGCGATTATAAAAATCGCTAAATTATGTGATATGTAAGCTTTCGAGAAATGATTTATGTTCGCATATTTTGAATCAATATCAATGAAATTCTAATTTTCTAATCAGAATATAAAGTTGATTCGATTGTTATGTGGTGTTCCCAGACCCAAACAATTTTTTTTATGTTTTTGCGCTATGTTCCTCAAATATGCCAGCCAGATATACATAAACATAATATTTTCTTTCATAAAATATTTTATATTTTTTGTGTTGTGAACATTTTTTTGACAAGGATATGATTGATGATGATATTTTTATAATAATAATAATAATTTATCTAGTTTTTCTTTCAGTGTTATCCAAAAATATTTATTTTGAAGGATTTATGCATTAATCATTAGCATTGACAAAAATCATTATCCAAGGAAAACTGTTTGAAATGAAATGAAACCAAAACCAAAAATGTTGTGTTTTCGATAAATGATTAGTATTCCTCCTCGAGACAAATGAGTTAAAAGTGAAAAGTAATTTGGAAGACAAATTTGTGTTAAAAATGACAAAAATCCACAGGTGTGCTTTTTATGTATAAAGTTCAGGAATATTTATATTGATTTTCGCGCACGCCTAAATTTCATGGCCGCGCAAAAACATTTTACGTTTTATCAAAATACACGCAGCACGAGATCGATACCGTGTTTTCGGTGCTCTATAGATTTTGATCAAAATAACCGCATCTGGAAAACTTTATCCGAAAATAAAATTTTTAATTTAAAATAATTTCGATTCAATAAGTAAACACATCAATCATAATGTATGTTACGCGGTAAACACATGAATTAAAATTCATTTTAATATTATCCACAAAAAACCAAATTTGCAAATCCATGCTGGCTGCTAATCAATTTTCATCAATAAATAAGTGAAATTTTAATTTCCAGGTTTGTTGTACCGCGCACGAAATATTTTCAATGTACTCGTATCCAACATTGTGATGGATGGATGGATTGATATACACTTTTCAACACAAATAAAAAAATATTCTCATTATAACATATGCACTAAATTTTACTTAATAAATTAGCATTTTTTTTTGATTATTATTACACAAAAAAAATGTTTAAGCCCCGCGAATATATACGAACATCAATCAGTCGAATATTAAATTATATAATTTATATTATTTAATCGGTTTCCGTAAAATTATTTTGGCACAAAAGCGGCACACGTATAAAGTGTTTTTCGTAAATAAAAATGCGAAAAGTTTAGAATTTTCGCCTTTTGTATAATCTGTCATCGATAATCGATTTATACATTTACAAAAAAAATCTATAGAAAAATAAACAATTTGACTGGTAATGAATTAACACCGGGTCGGATGATCTTTGAAAATAAAAGAGGTTTCTATACAGGGTGTCTATTAAAACATGTATCTAGTTTTTCTCGAGATCCTGCCAACTTTCCTCTAAATTTTCCCACAATTTTTGTTTCTACTTCTTTACCTCAAATCTTTACCTTCTTCTAACTTAAAGCAGCAATATTTGTATAGAAACGAGATGCTGTTTTTAGCAGACCCACCCTATATAAAAATATTATATTGTTTGCTTTATGATATTAAACGGAATACCAAAATTTATTGGTTAAAAAGACTTGATTTATGAATTTTATGTAGAGAATTAAGTAATTAATCGGTCTAAAACAATAAACCACCAATAAAAGTTTGAGCAAGGCCATGTTTGAAATAATTTATACAATTAATCCACGGTTCGATTTAAGTTCATGGTTGAAATTAAAACAATGAATTCTAGAAAGCCAAGGTAAACACGCAAGAAAGGTCATCCAGAAATTTTAAGCCAAAAATTACGAACTGTCTTATCGGATTATTGTGTTAAATTTACGGGCGTGAAGTTTATAACAAATAACAAATATATTATTGCATTAGTCTTACACTATTAACTTAATTTATAATAAGCATTTTGAGAGGAAATTTTGCTATAGGTTGGGAAAAGTGAGATAGATTTGCAAGCGTACACATAAAAATTGACAGCTCTGTGTAAAATTTCTTTTCATTTGATAAACAGTTAATTTAAGTGGTTTTCGTTTTCATTAAGTTAAAATAGTTTTATAGTGGTGTAAGAACAATTTTATAGTATTAAAAAAGGTGGTGGTCGCAAATATATAGTGTTTTAAGTGAATTATTGTTTGGTGGCAACAACAACAAGTGTTTGTTTATATTTAAGCGGCGTGATTTTAGACATTAAGTAAAATCAGGTGTGGGCAAAAGGAGGGTTTCGATCCTTAAAAGGGGCGATGTTTGAAAGTCCAAATAGATTTGGCCGTTGAGGATGTTGGGAAATAATACTCAACCCTCCAAAAGGAAAAAGATCGAAGAAATGCAAAGAAATACAAAGAGATTTGGATTCGGTGGCGGGGCAGATATAATGGACTGTAATGGAGTTAATGAAAAATATCTAATAATTAAGCACGAGCAGGAGGGACAAAACCTGTTAAATTTTTCACCTTTTGGAATACAAAAAGCGCTAGATATGATAACCAAAGGTGTCATTAAAACGCAACGGTCGAGAGCTGGAGAACTACGACTTCTGACAAAAAATCTGGCAGTGACGGATGCATTATTGAAGGCAACATCTCTGGGGCAATTGGCCAAAATAAAAGTGACGGAACACCCCATATTAAACAGTTCCAAAGGTATTATTTTCTGCTACGACCTAAAAAGATTAACTGAGGAGGAAATCAAAGACGGGCTTAAGGACTAAGGCGTCATAGAGGTATTAAAAATAAAGAAATGGGTGGAAAACAAATTAACGGACACAGCAGCAATTATCCTGACTTTTAATTCACCAGGCTTTCTACAACTAAGTATTCGGTTGTACATTCCAAATCCGTTGAAGTGCACCGAATGCCACAAATTTGGTCACACCAAAACGAGATGCACAAGTGATCCTAAGTGCATCAACTACATTTGTAGTGAAGTAACACCACACAACCAGCCGTGCACTACACTAAAATGCATTAATTGTGGAGAGGCGCACACCAGCAACAGTAAGGAATGTCGAGTATATAAACGAGAAGTAGAAATAGTGAAAATTAAAACGGTAGATAGATTAACATTTCCCGAGGCGAAAGCCAAATATTTTCGATTATATGCAAACACCACACCAGCTAACCAGACAACATATGCAGATACACTAAAACCCGCCTTTAACCCATAAAACACACCACAAAAGCCGCAAAACAAAGAAAACCAACTAGAACAACAAGGCAACAACATACACAATTAAATCAACTACAGCAACAAAAAGATCACGTACGACAATAATAAAGCCAACAACAGCAGCAACAACCAAAACAACTACTAGAAACGAACAAACTACAACAACAAATACAGCAAGTACAACAACAACAAGAAAGATTACAACAACAACCGCAATCAAATCAACAAACAACTTGTAATACAGCAATGAACATAGAGATAATCAAACAAATGAAGCATGGCTAGCAATGAGAAATTCTAATTTAACTCCAAAAGAATTAACACTATTTGGAACTAACCATGTAAGTATGACTAACCATGTAAGTATGATCTGCCTTCTTCATTTCTTTGAATGGTAGAGCGAATGCTGCGATCCAATGAATGCGTGAAAATTGGCCAGATAAATATTCGCAGTGTATATGCCAATGGCGACATGTTGTGGAATTATCTGACCAATATCGATGTGAATGTGATGATTTTGTGTGAAACTTGGGAGCGTGAGGGTAAGACGTTTCTGGTGAAAGGATACAATTATCTGTCCAGACCGAGGGCTGATGGCTTCGGCGGGGTGGCGATATTGGCACAAGCCAATATCAGCCTGGTTCTTTGTGACATACCGCGTTTCGAGCGCATTGAAGTCATCGTAGCCAAAACTCGGAATCTGGACAGAAACCTGTTATTTGTTAGTATCTATTCAACTCCAGTGTTGGCTACGTCTGACAGAGAGAGAGAAGCCAAAGAGATTTTCTAATTTTGTTTGAATGGGTGGCAAAAGTGACGTAATTCTAGCGGGTGATATGAATGCGCATTCGAGAATATGAGGGAGTGAAAGAACTGATGCGAGGTAACTGGTTGACCCGCTTCATTCTGGATTCCGATCTCGTAATCCTGAATGATGGTGGGTCGACTAGAATGCCGAGAGTGGGGTCGACAGCCAGCGCGATAGACTTAACTTTAATATTTAACGGGCTGGCGGGCCAAGTCACTTGGAATGTCACAGAAGAGAATTTGGGTAGTGATCATTAGTTGATCAGGATATGCTTAAGTGGTATAAATGTTGACATAGACCGTAAGGTCAATATGAACGGTAAGAAATGGCTCGAACGTATGAATGAGAGAGTAATTGAAATGTGTACTATAAATGTCAGAGGCAATGAATACAGAGTGAATGGTTGGTGGAACAATGAAATCCAGTATTGGTAGGAAAGGAAACGGATAGCATTGAGAGAGTTCAATAAGTGTATTTGTCATGAATGCAGAATAAATTATGGAAGGATGAATGCAAGATTGAAAAAGGCTATCCGTAGAGCGAGAAGGAAAAGTGGGCGGGACTATGTGTCCAAAATGACACATAGAACCACAACTAAGGATGTATGGGATAAATTTAATAGAGTGAGAGGATATAGAGCGCAAGGCAGAAATGCAGTGTTAGATGACAGAGTGAATGGAGGTGTCTTTTTACCAATGATTACGGACGTACGTAACAATTTGAGTGATAGGTATGAAGTTTTGCTATCTGATAATGAAAATGAATTTATGAACGATATGTGTAAGGAGTTTGAATTGGAAGAGTTCCGAGGGGTTTTAGAAACATCCAAATCTACTACCCCCGGAACCAACAGAGTGAGTTATAAAATGATTGGTAGATTAGAATTCGAAGCCAAGGCGGTCTTGCTTCGAATTCTCAATCAAGTATGGATGAATATTCAGATACCGGAAAAATGGAAGAAAACAGAGTGGTACCTATTCCTAAAAGAGACCGGGATAGAAATCTGGTAACAAATTACAGGTGAATATGTATGCTGAATGTATTTGTTAAAATTGTGAATGGTATGATGAAAGGTCGTATAAACAAATTTGTGCATGAGGGTAATTTTTTGCCGGAAACCACCTTTGGGTTCCGTCACAACCACTCTGCTAATGAATGTGTAGAAAAGTGTGTATGGGAATTACAAAAGGAAAATAAGTATGTTGTGGCGGTATTTTTGGATATAGAAAGGGCATATGATTACGTGGTTCCAGGGAAACTTTATCAGATCCTTATGGACTTTGTGTTTCCGTGGAAAATTTGCAAATGGGTGTATGAGTTCATGAATGAGAGAAAGTTATTTGTGTGGTAGAGGGTATGAGTTGGAAGGAGTGGTGACTATGGGCCTCCCCCAAGTCAGTAAAATCTCACCGAATCTCTTCAATCTGTACACGAGCTCGATACATAGGTGTAAATCCGCGGGCAAAGTCATTTTGCAATTTGCAGATGACTTTGTTCTGATGGGCAAGGAGAGTACCATCGAGGAGGCCTTGAGTCGGGCTCAAGAATGTGTGAATCAGGTAACCAAATGTTTGAGTGAATTTAATTTGAGGGTAAATTCGAGTAAATATTGTAGTATGGTTTTTAGAACGAATCGGATGGTTGATGTGCGAATATATGTACGAACATAGTAAATGTAGATTGAACGTGATTGAAAGGGTGAGCAAACCGAAATGGGGAGCTCATGCGGGTGTGACTGATATGTTACGAAAGGCGCTAGTGTCAACTAAAATTGCGTATGGAATGAGTATGTATTGTGATGGGCCCAAGGTTGGGTTTAAAAAGTTGATGCTTGTGGAGAATGCGTGTGCTAGAGTGGTATTGGGAGCGATCAATTCGACAGCAATATACACTCTGTGGTCTGAATTGGGTGATTCGCCTCTTAATTATAAGAGGGAATGGATCACCGTGCGAGAAACTGTGCGAATGTTAACTAAGGACAGTAAATTAGTGAATGAAATGAAAGAGATATTGCAAAGAGGGACGGTTTACAAAAAGATTTAAAAAGAAAAATTTAACATATTCTCCAAGATTCGTACGTCAAATCCGAATGTCCCTCCGAGCAATCTAATAGTGCGGTTGAAGTTTGGTGACACAACAAAAGCAATGATGAATGAGTTATCGGTTAAGAGTGAATTTTGCAAAATACGAATGAATTATGTTGCACATATGGAAGTATATACAGATGCAAGTGTAAATGATGATCTCGGTGTGGGAATTTATATTCAGTACATGACAGTGTCTGTATAATGAATTCAGAATTGATAGCGATTATGGAAGGGATCAAGTGATATTCGGCTCCCGGAGTGGGTTGGAATTAATTAGTAAGGGTGGGGGAACTCATGGCAATGTGTATGTGGAAATGCTGTATAAGTATCTTCAATCGTGTGGGAGGGAGGTCATCCTTCAGTGGTTACCTTCACACCTACAGATTGAAGGTAATGAAAGAGCCGATATGCTTGCGAAACGGTGTTGTCTGATTGAGGATGTAAATGACTATGAATTCATGGATGCCAGAGACGGACTTCGCATGTTTCAGGTGAATCTGTAGAGAAAGTGGGAGAGAGAGTTTGTTGAAAAATGTCAGGCGAAAGGTAAGAAGTATTTTGAGTTGGTTAGGTCTCCTTTGAGGCAACCGTTCTTTAAGGTGCTCAAAGGAGATACTAGAATGTTACGAACTATGGAACGAGTAAGATTGAATCATGGAAATTGGAAAGAATGTTTGAAGTGAAATGTGTTTGAGTGTGTGAATTATGTGAAAGCTGTTTGGTTGTGGAGTACATCGAACTTTTGATTCTGAAATGTTCTGAACCTGAGCAGACAAATTTTCGATGTTCTATTGAGTGCAAATAGTTTTACTGAATTATTACGAATGGGAATGAACGTATATAAGAATGTGTATGAATTTATTAGAACAAATCAGATAGAAGTGTGAAAGGGGATCGATGTGTGCTAGGTGTATGAAAAGAAATTAAAATTAAACTATGATGGTAAAAAATGTAAAAATTAAATTTGTAAATTTTGAAAAGGGCCATATGGCACCAAATTTTTGGAGCTAGTGCCAAATAAAAAAGGAAAAAAACATGCTTTGGTTTAAAGGATCGTAGTTTCACGTGATAAAAGCTCTTATGTTTTCCCGAACATGATTATGAGGATCATAGGGATTATTTTAAGACGTCATTCAGGAGGTTACAATAGCTTCATGTACAAAGTAATAAACAGTTTATATGCCCTCTAACAGTCTATATTGTATGGCACAAAGCATTCACTTGTTTGAGTAGTGTATTTGTCGAGTAAGATTAAGAGGATCACAGTGTTCATCTAAGACGTCATCAGACGTCACAATCGCTCTATGTACTAATTAAGAAACAGTCTTTATGCTATGTCCCGGCGGTCTCCCCAATTTAAAATTTTTTATTTAATTTTTATGGCACAACGCTTTCATTTGTTTGAGTAGTTTATATGCCGAATAAAATTATGAGGATCACAGTGATTCTTCTAAGACGTCATCAGGAGGTTACACTAGCTCTATATACAAAGTAATCAACAGTCTATATGCCATGTCCCGGCGGTCTTACGTTAATACATTTTTACAGTGTAACACTAATACACAAATGAAGTTCATTCATCCAATTGGAATTATACACGTCTACTTGTTAATTTTTTGTTAGAAACTTCACCGCCGTCTAAATTCTTAAATTTGTATAAATGAAGCATAAATTCAGCATAAATTTAGAATACGCGTCCTTTGTTGCTAAATATACTCTGATTTTTATTTTATATTACATTTTTAAAGAAACCGAGCATTTCCTGTTTCCAGTGAAATGCGATAGATTTTTTATTGCTTAATTGAACATTTGTTTTACATATTATTTTAAAAGATAATTTCGATATTTGCTTGTTTTGGATATTTATGGAATGTCGAAATGTGTCGAATTTAACGTTTGCAAAATGTATGTATTTTGCAATGTTCTCACGATTGGGATTGGTGACGTGAAGGTCTGTGTTGGTTCAGGGCGTAACTCCTCCCCTCCAAGAGATGACCGTATGTTTATATGCCTGGTATGGTCATCCGAGATATCAGTGAATTTTGGCTTGTTTCTTGGTCGTAAGGTACATTCAGGAAAATATCTTATAAAGAGTAAGTATCCGAATATGCATGTAAACAAGTTGACACCTATGGTCCATGTAATTGTTTGGTGGTGAGTAAATGCTACAGAATGATGTAGCTTTTGTAGTTTTTGCATATTGATTATTGTCCAGTTGTTGAGTTGTGGTAAATCTATAGGTATCTCAATTTTATCGGTTTTTATTTCGTGTAATCGTTGTAAATTGATGAGATCTTCGTAAAATGTTGGTGCTGTATTGGTATAGACGGTATTGTTTATAGTTATGGAACAATCCAATAATTTTATTAACTTGATTCACTCAATATGTCTCTATGGCTGGCTAGTTCAGTATGATTTTAGGAACACAACTATCTTTGATTTGTTGCAGGTTATCCTGTATGCAATAATATTGATCTTCGATTTCTTCGCATGGCTGGTTCATATATTGATAAAATTGACCATTAAGGGTTAGGATATTGTATGGAATGTGTAGGGAATAGGTTTTGTTTATAGTAGTTGGTTGCAGATAGTATTGTTTGAAAGAGTCTTTATGAAGAGTTGGAATTTCAATTGAGAATACAATTAATGATTGATTATAATAAGCCTTCAAGTGTAGTAATTGATGGATATTGTGTTCAGAGTGAGTTTCTTATTTAATAAATAATGTGAAATAATTTGAAGTTTTGCATGAGTTATTGTATCTAATAAATTGGTCTATCACAAATGAAACATGGTGGATATACTGTCCGAATGATGTTATTTCTATTACGTCTTGACTTACGTTCTTAAACAATTCTAATTGGGTCGTCATTTGTCCTGTTGATGTGTCTAACCTTTCTTTGATTTCGTTAAATCTAGATATCATTGGGGTGTTGATACTAACTTGTTCGTTTATTTTATGTGTAAGAATATCTTCGTTCAGGTTAATATTTGTGAGTGCGTCACCAATTTCTTTATAGTCATTTTGGTTCAAATTACCTGTAATACCTTTGATAACAGAACCTAGTCCATCTATAAGGCGTCGTTTGTAGCGTCTGCCAGTTTTTGTAATAGTTCTAAGTTTAATGTGTTTTAATGTGTCTATTAATTGGGAAATCTGCTCTCATAGTACTCCAGCTCTATGATTGTAAAGAAGACGTACGATTGCACGAACTTTTATGTATTTTTGTCTTTAAGTTAGTAATGATAGGATCATAGGAACTGAGGTTGACTATATACGTTATAATACGAGCTTTCCCTAGTTGGATAGTCATTTGCTGATCCTGTGATGCCGTCAACCTGTAACGTACGTTTAATTTTATTTTTGTGAATACGTTTATTTTGAGTGTTAGGTATTGATACTTTGTTATTCTTAAGGACTTGGTGTTTCTTAAATGGAGGTTGGATTTTATTTCGTCTAATCGTTCTTTCAAATATAAAGTCGTTCTGCTTCAAATTAATGGGGTCTTTCTTATTTTTATTAAGTCCGTTTATAACTTTTTTTCTTACTGTTTTGATTCTTATGATAAATTACAATATATCTAAGTGAATTATCTCTAATGGTTTTGTTGGAGTTTCTCACGTATTTTTGTCTGATTTGTTTGTAATTTTCTAAAGTTCTGCGATGTCCATGGTTTTCATGTACGTCTTGAATTATTTTGATTTGTTGCATAGAATCCTCGATATTTTCTACCTATCTTTTACATCTTAAAATCTTAAATTTGGGTCCTTTATATTTAAATTTAAATAATGTGTTTAATGTTCTAAATGTTTCCTGGTCGCATGCTATCCCAGTTAGTTGATTTGGTTGTAAGTATTCGGTGATTATATCTTCTAATATTTGCTCCGTAAATTGCTTTGATGTAAACGGATAACGCTTCTTGCATGAAAATAAAATTTTGGTTTCTAATTCGAAGTCTTCCCTAATATTAGACTGGTTTCAAGATAATTTGTCTTGAGAACTCGTTCAGATGAGTATCTGTAGTTGGTATGCCGTCTTGTTGTTTGTTGACTAAAGTTACTAGAGGAGCTTCATCGCTAGATGATGATGGAGATATACTTGAGGTATTCACCTCGACATTAGCCTCAATCCGTGAGAGAGCACCTGCATTCGAATTTAAAATTTCTTTTTTATAAGAGATCTCGTAATCGTATTCTTCTAACTTGAGACGTCAGCGTTCATAAGTTTTGAATTAGGTTCCTTCAAGTTGAACAACCACGTTATGGTTACATAACCGCGGTTTATGGTCAGTAATTATCTTGAACTTTCGACCGAATAAGTATGTCCGGAAATATTTACATGACCAAACTGTAGCAAGCAGGGGTACGTGAAGCGTAACAAATAGGTTTGTCTAGCCCAATTTGTCCTTTAGATACTATTGCGCCAATGGTCAAATTGCTAGCAACAGTAGTGAGGATAAACACTTTACTAAAATCAGGATATTGTAATATAGAGTTGGTGCACAACAGTTCTTTACATTTGTTGAAGCAATTGATATAAGTTTCGTCTAGCACAATTTTCTTGTCTTTCCTTAGACATGACGTGAGAGGTTTTGTTAGATCGGCGAAGTTTTTAATAACTTTCCGATAATAACCGAGTAAACCTAGAAAATTTTTGATCTGTTTTTCAGTTCGTAGAATTGGAAATTATTGAACTGCCTTAATCGTAAGCCAATTCTTTGTGTAGGAATTCACTCTTATCTAGTTGAAGATTATGGTTTGCTTTTCTCAGTCGCTTGAATACGCTTTTCAGGCTTTGAATGTATTCTTGAAGGGGAGTACTAAACACGATTATATCATCCATGTAACATAAGCAAGTTTTACCTTGTAAGTCTTGTAGAACATTATCCATCACACGCTGCTGTTGATGGTGCATTTTTAAGACCAAAGCGCATTCTGATATACTCATAGTGCCCGAGTCGACTGTAAATGCTGGCCTGTCTTCTCTATGTCTCTTGGATGCACTTTTATTTGGTGAATCCCACTTGCAAGGACTAATGTCTTGAAGTACATGCATTTACCGAGTTTGTCCAATATATCTGTGATATTGGTCAATGTATATCGATCTTCTATCGTTTGCTCATGGAGCTTCCGATAGCCAACGACTAATTACCCTTTTTACGTTCCACTAGCATCACTCTTTTTTGGGACAATCCAAATAGGACTGGTCCAAGGCGAGTAGCTTGGGCGAATGATTCGTTCCCGGAGCATTGTATCTATTTGTTGAGCTAATTCATCTTTGTGGATATGAGGGTATTGGTAGACTTAGTGAAGATCGGCTTTTCATTGATTAGATCGATACTATGCTTAACAATGTTTGTGAAGCTCAGATTTTGGGTTTCCTTTTGAAAAATAGATTCATATAAATTTTCTACACATAAATTTTCTATGGCTTTAATTTCCTCTTGGTTCAAATGGGAAGTTCGAATTAAGAGTAAATATTGATGAATTGTTTAATGAATGTGGAGGTTTTAGGAAATTAAATTCCAGTGAAAGATCGCAAATTACAATGCTTCATAAATTATGCAGAAACTGTTTATCAGCAGAACATGAGACATATGTATGCAAACAGAAGAACCAATGTAACATATGCAATGGAAAGCATAACACAGGACTGCACATCTATTCCAACGCAGATATGCAGCGGCTATCTAAAAATTATTTAACAACACAATTAGGCTCTGCGATATTATACCTAGAGCTCTAACCGATGATATTTCTCTTTATCAAAAACCACCAACAAGCGAACACTACACAAAAGCGTTCATCTGTTGAATATTGTGTACGAGTTCATATACCACAGCGAGCACTTTGGTAGTGTAGGATTTTCTCTTTAAAAACACTTTTTAAGTTGTTTTTTAATTTTTTTTCAACACTAAAAATTTGTTAAGTCAAATAAACTACAGATTTTTAAAGTTATGAGTTTTTCGGTGTATTATAGCTTTTTTGATGCAAGAGGTATCCCTTTACATTTTGATTTTCCTGATTTAAATCAGATTGGAACAGACCAATTATTATGAACCCAAATAGGGAATTACCTTTATATACCAAATTTTTTGTTACTTATTTTAAATTACAAATGTGAGGGTATCTAAGAAATGTGAAAAGTGAACAATATTCTATCTTTTTGTTCGATGCTTTAGTACTTGGTATAGGCCTATCAGGTATATAATTTACCTAGAACGGTCATAACCATATTTCCAAAAATCAGCTTGGGCGTCTTCGACACATGCTTCTTACTCCACGACCTACATTTGCACTTCGAAAATAATCGAAAAATCAAAAAGGAAAGAAAAATCCAGTCATGTAAATTAAAAGCTTAGTATACAATTTTTTTGTCAAACAAATCCACATATATACATACATGAGCCATACATAAAATTTCTTAAACATATAATAAAAGACATTCTTATCCTCAGGACCATTAATAACTAGCTAAGTATTAACAATCTCGTTTTGCGACGATATTTTTCCTTTTCCGACTAAACACAGAACGAATTCCAACGATATCCAAATATTGATTGACCTTTTTATATTCGAGATAATAACATTGGAAAACTCAACTAGGGCATACAACACAAACCTCATAAAGTTTCATTTCATCTTGATCCTTATTTATGTATCAATACGTCTATGTATGTATATTGTACATAAGTACTCGTGTATAGATTGTAAATAGAATATTCTTAGTTCGATTTTTGTAAATAGGCAAACGAGAATCAGAATTTGTGTGTCGTCTTTATTCTGCATTGAAATCGTATTTAAAAAAAAAATTCCCAACCCATCGTCTATCGATATAATCTGACAGGAATATTTTCTAACATTTTGTCTTCTATCTGAATGTCAAATATTTTATTTTGTTTCTGTTTTTTACTTATTTATTTTCAGGAATACTGTCTGAATGAAATTATTATTGTTTTACACACACACACACACACAACAACAACAAACACCGAACTTGTCATAAAAGTCTGATTTCTTGACAATGTAATTTGTTTATTTTATTTTTTGTGCCACTTTACTCTGGCGTGGGTGCAGATGATAAAGAAACTGGAAGCACTTGCCACCTCATCATCACCAGCTATCCAAGCGTACTTATGCCTGAATATAATCTGAAAATATTTCAAAAATAATTTAACTTATTTAATTATTTACAGTAGATTCATTATTATTTATTTATGTATTTTGTACTTATTGTTGGATTTTTTGGAATCTAAACCAAATTTTCATTTCGTTCGATTTAGCATTATAGTGTGCGCGCGCCTGAATAATATTGGAGTAGTTATGTTGGAAGTTTTTGGTTGTATGCCGGTTTGGGGAATTAAAATCTCATTTAAAATATAAACGATTTTTCATTTTTTCTTGCTTTTCGTTGATAAATTATTAATTATGATGTTTATGATGATCACGATGAAACAGAACAATGATTTTTTAATTTATTTTTCTTTTGTTTTGCTTTACAGGAATTCATCAATTTAGGAAAATCATAAAAATCTCGGTGAGTTAAAAATCGATTTTTTTTGTATAAAATTTGAATTTGGATTAGTTTTTTGTGTAGAGGGATTATAATAAATATGAATTCCAGGAAAGAAGAAAATGAGATTGAGGTAGATAAGAGAGCTTTAGCTTAAGCTTTAATATAACGATTACAGAGAAATTTTAAATTATAATCAGATTTTAGTGGAACGATTGGTTGGTCAAATTTCAATTAACGATGATTTAAATAAAATAAAACACTTGTTTGCAGTATTCACATATGTGCTGTAAGACAAACATTAGTTGGTACTTTACTTTAAGGGTGGTATTACTTTTACTTTTACACATAACACATCTTTCTCATACCACGGAATTTTAAGTTGTATTTTTTAACTTTTCACACACCATACTTTCGTATGGTACATTTTATGCAACATTTCGTGTCTCAAAATCTATTTTCTCGACGTTTTCCAAAAACCCGAAAATGAGCTGAGCTTCAGGGGCTGAAATAGGGTTGCAAGATAAAACTTGTTTGAAATACGTAAACCTCAGAGATGATATTGGCAAGGAATTAAAACTACTAAATTTTTGAGGGACAGAGTACTACATGTGATTTTTAAGTACTTTTTGCAGGTTTACCGACTTCACCAAATATTTCAGTAGATAATGAAGCAAATTCAACACGAATACAAGTCAGCTTGATTGGACTCACATCAAAATACTATTTTCCAGAAGCCAAGTTGCAATTTAAATCAAGCCTCCGTTGGACACATGCGGCTTTTTTCGACTTTAGTTATCTTTATAAAGGGTGTTTTTTTAACATTAAAACATTAAAATAGAACAAAGAAAAACATTTTGAATATCAGTGAAACTAGCATTATTGAATTTTATGCCATTAATCGAATACTCTTCGCAGCAGTTGCGGCCATATCTCGCTAATAACTCGCCGAATGTTGTGTTCCAAGTGTTTAATCGTCTCTGTATTATCGGCGAAGACTTTACATATCCCCCAAAAAATAATCTAATAGACTTAGATCACACGATCACAGAGGCCAATTAACAGGACCATTACGTGAAATTTTCTTTCATCAAATGTTTCTTTGAGTAAATTAATTGTATCTTGCGCTGTGTAGCATGTGGTACCATCCTGTTGAGGTCCACCATCAGCAAGAATTATGCCAGCCAATTGGAAGTTAGAAAAAATTAGAAATTATGTCTCTATACCGTTCACCGTTGACTGTAACATTCCGCCCGTCAACGTTTCTGAAGACATATGGACCAATGATTCCACCGGCCCATAAAGTGCACCAAACAAGGATTTTCTCTGGATGTAATGGTGTTTCGGCAAAGGCTTGTTATCTTCACTTCAAATCGGACAATTCTGTTTATTAACGTAACCAACCTATTCAACCAAAAGTGAGCTTCATCGCTGAACAAAATTGGCAACCGGCTCTGATGGACAATTATGACGTTTACGGTTGTGGACGTAACGCACGAGGAATTTGGCTAACAAAACCATTAATTTTACCAAAAATTCCTACAATTTGCGAGCGTTTCTCTGGCGTAAATCTATTTAGTTTGAAATTGCAAATCAAACTAATGACAAAGCAAATGCCAGCTGTCAAATCGGTTGTCAAACAAAACAGTGTTGCCAACTTAAAGGTGTGAACCTAAAAAACACCCTTTATATGTAATTCTTCCGTATATACACTCCTAAACGGCTGGACCGATTTTGATGAGATTTTATTTTTATTTTTTGACGAAATTAATTTTTTTAAGATTTTTTGCATATCAGAACATATAACAGGAAAATTTCACCCCTCCCCACCACCCCCAATCTTTATATATATAATTCTTCTGTGCGTGCGTATGTCACTGAACTCCTCCTAATCGACTGAACCGATTTTGATGATTTTTTTTGTTTGTGTTTGTGTGAGCCCTGAATGGTTTAGATCTACAATTGGCCCCGGTAGGTGGTGCTGCGATCGGGTTCTAGGAATTTTTATTTTTTGACGAATTTAATTTTTTAATTTTATCAAGATTTTTCGCATATCAGAACATATAACACTAAAATTTAGATTCACAATTGCATTCAGTAGGTGGCGCTGCGATCAGGTTCTAGGAATTTTTATTTTTTCCGAAATTTATATTTTATTTTTTTAAGTTTTTTTTTGAATATCAGAACATTATTATTTGTAAAATAAAATGATATTTTGATAAAATGATATTTTCGGGGAGATCGATGATTCCGACAACAAGAACATTAGCAAGCACTTTGTAGAGGGTGTTCAACAGAGCTGTGCGCGGGCTTCCATTCCTCAAGTAGCTCTTCCTGGTCCCAGATCTGTGTTTTAATATTTCTGTGGGGATTCCGTCACACCAACTACGTGATTTTTTATTTTTTGTCTACTAATGGGTACGTCTACTTCATCTTCTGGCAGATATGAGACAAATATCTCCTCGCCAAGTTAATTAACAGCTCGAATAGTGGTTACTTTCTCGGTTCAATTTAGTTGGTTTTGATAGTATGGTTTGCCATACTGAGAGAACACCAGCCACGTTTGTTCTCAGCTTTACATTAGTATTTTTGATAGCTGTGTATCTTGGTTGGAAATATTTAGTAGTTTCTAACGTTATCAAAACAGTCTCTCGAGTTGCTATTTCTCGCATGGAAGCTGATTTTTCTAATGAATTTCCTCATATTTCTATGCCAGGCTTCCTAATATTATATGCCAACCATTTTTCACGCAACTTTCGTTTATTTTCAACTTATTGATGGGATTGATCGCCGAACCAATCATTACATGATCTTGATGGTCTTCTTCCAACTATATATTCCGCTGCATCAGTTATAAAAAACTTAATAGCTTGCCAGTGCTCCTGAATGTTT
The DNA here is from genome assembly GCA_963691935.1 of Nephrotoma guestfalica. Classification (NCBI taxonomy): domain Eukaryota; kingdom Metazoa; phylum Arthropoda; class Insecta; order Diptera; family Tipulidae; genus Nephrotoma; species Nephrotoma guestfalica. Next base: position 211,790,286 of record OY829913.1, on the reverse strand, counting down.
GACTGGTGCCCGTTGTTTTCATTGTACCAGCCTAAATTCTCAGTAACAGCTTACTGGTTGCTTTCCGTGGAGTCTTTATTTTTTATTTCATCGGTATTCCAGCGCATGTTCTTCTTTGCATGTTTATGAAATTTGATATTTGAAAATTACGAGCATTTGAACTAACGTCAGGAAAATGTCATATATAGTCAGTCACTTAAACTGATTTTATTCAACTCACGCTTATTAATAATATTTTACAGTTTATATACATAAAACCTGCTGACATATAATTATGACAAAATATTTGATGGGTCGACAATTTCCACAAGTGAATGACATTTATAAGGTGATATTGGCATTAATGCTCAATTGACTTATATTTATGCCGTTGACCCTAGGCAGGCCTTGTGGTGTGTATGCGATTTGGTGCAAAGTAGTTTTGTGTTTTATTTGATATTGTCAAACTGTAATTGGAGTTGTTGGACCAAGATATAATAATCCATGAATTGCATATTGTTACATGCTTTTGAAAGCACTAGGAGATTCTTATCTGCTTTGGTGACTTTGTCCCAGAATAACACTTCAAATTATATCGAAAGATTAGATTTCAGTATGCAACAAGCAGCTGAACCTCCCCTACATTATCGAAATATATGCCTCCTGTGTCTTCAAACTTTTGCATCTGCAACTTGTTGTAGATAATAGTGTGAGCAACGCTATTATCACTTTCATTTGCTAAGGCTCGCAGAGGGCACAATTATATATTAGGCGGTTTAATTTAACCTTTGATAGTGGAAATCGTGGCAGCTCATACAACATTACCTTGACCCGGGTGAATTTCCTTGATTTAACCACTTGCCCACATCAACGGAGGTAAGCTATCTTCTTCTATCAGCACTAAGTCATCCACCGTTACACTTGGGTGTCTAGAAGCTGATATAAATATTCAATATACAGCGAATTTGGTCTAACAAACCATTTTCTGGGGGAGCTAGTAAAGCATTATCAAAAAGAAAATATTATCTGCATCGTTGGATATAGGGCACAGAGGACGTGAATTTAGACATCCTTCGATCATGCATAGCGTGGTGGATTATTCCTCATACGTAAAAGTTTAACTTCCAACGACTCAGCACAGGTGATGTTTCAGTGATTTTACCGCAGCTTCCCATAATATAAAGTGCCATGTAATGCTCTTCATTGAAAAAATATCCTGGATAATCTTCCAGTGCCGTTGGTTTTAGATTAGAAGTTTGTTTGCCGTAATGAAGTTCGTATAGAATTATCACTGTATTTGGGGACAATAATTTCTCGTCATGCTGTACAATTTTTGGATGCAGCCAAGAAGGGATTTGCAATTACATCAGAGACCACTTCGAGATGAACTGCCTTTGTGGAAAAGCATACAAAGTCCGCAATGTAATCCATGTAGGCCTTATTTTCTCTGCCTTTTGAGATGCGTTCTTAAATGGATCGGCATATTCGACACCCGTGTGGGTAAAACGGAAACAGACAATGCATTTTTGAATATGATTCCTTACTCCTTGTGCTCCTCTAATTATCCAGAAACTTTTGCGGAGAGATGCTAATGTTAATGAATTGGTGTCATGTAGCGTCGACGCATGTGCCCAAATAATTATTATAACAAATACATGGAAAAAATTACGGTTCTTGACGACCAATATACTTAATTGTGTATGCTAACTTTAAAAGTTATTATCCGACAATTTGCAAATAAAAATTTGTATTTACCGATTGCTACAAGACAGATGCCCGCTTCAGCCGCCACTATCTTGGAGTGGGGAATTCTGTTGGGGAAAAACAAAATCAGTCATTCGAAAACTGATAAATTTTTCTTTAATAGGTGACAATTAATTCTCAATCGATCTAGACGATATCATGTATCACGGATTAATCTTCACAATCACATAGATTAAAGAATTTTAAATAACAGTTCCTAGTTAGTGATAGAACTCCAGTACCATGCCCACTCACAAAAGGATTTAACGACTCAACGTGAAAGCTGTCCGCTATTCAAAATTCTAATAAAATTAACCAAATTTTAGGATACATGCGTGGCGGTTATCTGTCACAAACAATACCAATATATTATCAGAGACGCTTGACGCAACTTGCTATAATTATTCCATTCCATTAAAATGTTTGGTCTAACGCAAGACCGAACAGAATGTTTATTATTAGTTTGCTTTAATTTCGCCATTACTAATTAAACTTTTGCGCAAAGAACAATAAAGAACTGATTACTCATTTGATTAATTAAAATTTCAATTTATTTTATTTTTTGCTCGTCGGTGCTTTCTTTGCATACAACAAAAGCAAAAAAAAATTTCTTCAACCTTCATTAATCAACTGGTATATAATGTACATACGTATACAAATCTAACATACAAAACGCAAGCGGAAAAGCGAAAAACACTTTGCTTTGCTTGTTGTGTGTACTCGTGTATAATAGAAAATGGAAAATGCTCGTGTTATTATTCCAAACAATTTTACTGATTTTCCATTCAAAACGTTTTCCACTCATACAAAATTTAGCAAAAATTAGAACAGCTGAACGATTTCTCGCTTTTTTTTTGCTTCGTACGCGCTGCGTATCAAGTATAGGTATTTCTTGAAGGTGATGATCGTTATTATGTTTGGATTTTTTTTTTTTTTTGATTAACCCAATTAAAATAAACTAAAAATTGTGAATATTATAAAAATTATAAAATCATATCAAAATACACAAAAAAGAAATTTTTTGTGTATTTCCAAAAAAAAAAAAATTAATTTTGGAAAAATTATAAAAATATTTATGTAATCGATTTATTTTTTGTTTTAATAAAAAGCAGAAGAATTAAAATTAGGAAAATATTAATGATCTAATTTTAAACCCAGCAGCACACCATATTGAAACCCGAGAGAGAATTTTTTAACACAAAATTAATTTTTTGGTTTTGTGTAGTTTGAGTAAAATCTGGTGATTTGCAAAGTTTGAAAATATTTTCAGATTTTTTCATTTACTGAAATTTTTTTTGTTTTAATCTACTAATTCCATATACTACTCCTGCATAGTATATCTCATGTGTGCCAAGGTGGCACACCTGGCGCAAAGTTGTATTTTTTTTTATTGTATCCGCGATTGTTATTTTTAATTACACGAAAAATAAACTAAGGAGTGCATGCAGTTTATAAAGCAGTACGTATAGTAAATAATGTTGGTGAAGAAAGTGGAATCCGGTTTGATAATTTACTAACGCTAGCGCGAATGTAAAATACAATTATTTTTAGAAATAATGTTACTACGAGAACAGTGTTTTATACGAGTATTATATTGTGCAATAATTCACTTGTTGGAAAAAAGTTTTAATTGGATTAGTTTTATCAATCATTATGGGGGCACGTACGAAAGTCCTAATTACAGAATCCCGAATTATAAAATGCCAACCTTTTAAAAATCCCACTTTTCAAAATCCACTTTTCTAAATTCCACGTTTCAAAATCGCGATTTTGAAACGCGGGATTTAGAAAAGCGGATCCCGAAAAATCGGTCAAATTATGCGATGTGAATGAAACTAGGCCATTTCTCATGCTACTGAAGTTAGCCGAAAATTTCAGCCGAAAAAAACCTGCATTATCGACATGTTTCGTATCAGGTGGTAGTACAAAATTATGTTGATATTACCTGCAAATTACATGTTATTAAAGTTAAACAGTAAATTTTCGCCGAAAAAAAATTTGAGCGATCGATATCACATAATTCGAATGTTAAGGTGATATGAACTGGATGAAGTTAGATAGACTCGTAATTAGCTGGATCCCATATATATGGGTTTTTGTCGTGTTAGGAACTAATGAATTTGAGTTGAGGCACTAACAGTGAACACCTGTGCCAAAAATCAGGCCATATTTTATGTAGCATCATGGCGAATTAAATTAAAAGCTGGACACATGCTCAGTGGTAATTTGTACTGTCTAAAATTAGACCAATTCGTAAATATCTGGATCCCATATTTATAATTTGTCGTGTTAGGGGCCAATGAATTTGAGTTGTGGCACTAACAGTGAATTCCTGTGTTTAAAATTAGGCCATATTTTATGTAGCATCATGGTCGATTATCTCGAATTTACACTTAGTATATGGTGGGGGTTTTCCTAGCATATGGAAAATTTTATGGAAAATCGCTTACAACGTACGTAGTTTATCGTATTGCGAAATGAGAATACTAACACCCTTAGCCCGTATAAATTTTCAAGGGATGATGATTATCGGTTAAATTAGATGCTTATTATCTCGAATGTAAACTTAGTATTTGGTGGGGGTTTCCCTAGGACATGGAAAATTTTTATGGAAAATCTCTTACAACGTAAATTTATCGTATTGCAAATTGAGCATGCTAAACACCTATAGCCACGTTTATTAACCAGGAAGTACACTTAATTGGGGTTTATAGAGTTTTCTATATTTTAAAAATCGTGTAAACGATTTATAAACATATTTTCATTATTTCATATAAATTATAATTTACTCGTTTATCCGAAGTTTTACGCATACATTGAAACAAAAATGGCGGATTTAAAATTTTAGGAAAGTTTAGGAATTACTTCACTATCATCTAACTTCACCCAGTACAAATTACCACTGAACATCCGACCAGCTTTTAATTTATTTCACTATGATGCTACATAAAACATGACCTAACTTTAAACACAGGAATTCAATGTTAGTGCCACAACTCAAATTCGTTGGCCCCTAATACGACAATTTATAAATATGGGATCCAGCTATTTACGAATTGGTCTAACTTCACCCAGTACAAATTACCACTGAACATGCGTCCAGCTTTTAATTTATTTCACTATGATGGTACATAAAACATGGCCTGATTTTAGACACAGGTGTTCACTGTTAGTGCCACAACTCAAATTCATTGGCCCCTTACATAACAAATTATAAATATGGGATCCAGCTATTTACGAATTGGTCTAACTTCACCCAGTACAAATTACCACTAAACATGCGTCCAGCTTTTAATTTATTTAACTAAGATGCTACATAAAATATGGCCTGATTCTTGGCATAAGTGTTCACTGTTAGTGCCACAACTCAAATTTATTGGCCCCTAATACGACAAGTTATAAATATGAGATCCAGATATTCACGAATTGGTCTAACTTCACCCAGTAAAAATTACCACTGAACATGCGTCCAGCTTTTAATTTATTTCACTATGATGCTACATAAAATATGGCCTGATTTTAGGCACAAGTGTTCACTGTTAGTGCCACAACTCAAATTCATTAGTCTCTAACACGACAAATTATAAATATGGGATCCAGCTAATTACGAGTCTGTCTAACTTCACACAGTACAAATTACCATTGAACATGCGTCCAGCTTTTAATTTATTTCACTATGATGCTACATGAAATATGGCCTGATTTTAGGCACAAGTGTTCACTGTTAGTGCCACAACTCAAATTAATTGGCCCCTAACACGACAAATTATAAATATGGGATCCAGCTAATTACGAGTCTGTCTAACTTCACCCAGTACAAATTACCACTGAACATGCGTCCAGCTTTTAATTTATTTCACTATGATGCTACATGAAATATGGCCTGATTTTAGGCACAAGTGTTCACTGTTAGTGCCACAACTCAAATTCATTAGTCTCTAACACGACAAATTATAAATATGGGATGCAGCTAATTACGAGTCTGTCTAACTTCACACAGTACAAATTACCACTGAACATGCGTCCAGCTTTTAATTTATTTCACTATGATGCTACATGAAATATGGCCTGATTTTAGGCACAAGTGTTCATTGTTAGTGCCAGAACTCAAATTCATTGGCCCCTAACACGACAAATTATAAATATGGGATCCAGCTAATTACGAGTCTGTATAACTTCACACAGTACAAATTACCACTGAACATGCGTCCAGCTTTTAATTTATTTCACTATGATGCTACATGAAATATGGCCTGATTTTAGGCACAAGTGTTCACTGTTAGTGCCACAACTCAAATTCATTGGCCCCTTACATAACAAATTATAAATATGGGATCCAGCTATTTACGAATTGGTCTAACTTCACCCAGTACAAATTACCACTAAACATGCGTCCAGCTTTTAATTTATTTAACTAAGATGCTACATAAAATATGGCCTGATTCTTGGCATAAGTGTTCACTGTTAGTGCCACAACTCAAATTCATTGGCCCCTTACATAACAAATTATAAATATGGGATCCAGCTATTTACGAATTGGTCTAACTTCACCCAGTACAAATTACCACTGAACATGCGTCCAGCTTTTAATTTATTTCACTATGATGGTACATAAAACATGGCCTGATTTTAGACACAGGTGTTCACTGTTAGTGCCACAACTCAAATTCATTGGCCCCTTACATAACAAATTATAAATATGGGATCCAGCTATTTACGAATTGGTCTAACTTCACCCAGTACAAATTACCACTGAACATGCGTCCAGCTTTTAATTTATTTCACTATGATGGTACATAAAACATGGCCTGATTTTAGACACAGGTGTTCAATGTTAGTGCCACAACTCAAATTCATTGGCCCCTTACATAACAAATTATAAATATGGGATCCAGCTATTTACGAATTGGTCTAACTTCACCCAGTACAAATTACCACTAAACATGCGTCCAACTTTTAATTTATTTAACTAAGATGCTACATAAAATATGGCCTGATTCTTGGCATAAGTGTTCACTGTTCAAATATGGGATCCAGCTAATTACGAGTCTGTCTAACTTCACACAGTACAAATTACCACTGAACATGCGTCCAGCTTTTAATTTATTTCACTATGATGCTACATGAAATATGGCCTGATTTTAGGCACAAGTGTTCACTGTTAGTGCCACAACTCAAATTCATTGGCCCCTAACACGGCAAATTATAAATATGGGATCCAGCTAATTACGAGTCTGTCTAACTTCACCCAGCTCATATGACTACTAAACATTCGAATTATCTAATATTGATTAATTTTTTTCGGCGAAAATTTACTGTTAACTTCAATAACATGTAATTTTCGGCTAATATCAACATAATTTTGTACTACCACATGATACGAAATATGTCGATAATGCAGGGTTTTATCGGCTGAAATTTTCGGCTAACTTCAATAGCATCATTTCTCAATAAATTATATTTATAGCAATTTTGTGCAAAAGTAGTAAATTATTCCAATAGAAACGAATTCTTACAAAGTTTTAGTACTACTTGAAGACAGTATTTTAGAAAAAATCCCAACCTCTAATGGTTGAGCCAACCAGGGTTGGATTTACCAATTTTAGGTGTTCAGAAATATTAAAATAACTTCTGAACGGTACACAGCACAAACTCGAAAAATGGGAGAATTTAATAGTGCAAAATATTGGCAGTTAAGTTGGTCAAATTTGAACCTAAATATTAAAAGCAAGTAAATTGTTGGAGTTTAACTGTAACAATAGAACCGTTAGCAGGACTTATTTAAAAAACAGTATTCCATAACATTATGCGAGATTGAGTTTGTCGTCGTTTGAGCTAATTTGAAGGCTTGTGCGTCAATGTTTTATTACTTCAAATTAGGGGCATAATTAAGGGCATTTAAAAGTTAAAATTGTAATTGAATATTTAGTTCAATATCATTGAGATCTTCTTCGCTTGTAGTGTTGGTGCATAATATACCCTAGCAGGTTCTACATATTGCTGAGCACAGCATTCCTGACCGCTTACATTCGCATCTTGTTTTGCATTGCGTACGACAGTTGCAAGATATCAACTCGAGCAGATGTTCTTGAGCCGGTGGCAGGTCAGTTGGAATGGGATGCAAACTACTTTTGACAGATTTCCATCCCCAATCTGTTGGTAGCAAAGCATTTCCCAGCCATGCTTGAATTTGATGGTATACCCCAAATGAATGATGATCTGCAGCTGCGTTTGTTGGTGGGAGACAAGCTAAATCGAATTTAGGATGTAACTGCAGATTACCAATTACTCTGTTGTAAGAAATATATCTTCCTTCTTTTAGTGCAGTCTCTTTGGTGATGTTATATAGTCCACATATTAAACGCGCTCCGCTGACTGCAATATTCTCCTTCGTGGCACTCATTTTCAAGAATACGTTCACGTCGGTCCTCAGTTCTGCATTGGTCTGCAAAAGCTTGAATGGTTTTATTTTTCCTTTCCTGTATAATGCTGAGTTTGTATCGCATCCGGTAAAAGCATGAATAAATAAGCCAAATTGTTTGACGTGCTGGAGAACCTGAAAACACAAGCAGCATGAGGATGTCCGGGTCCTCTGCAGCAACCACCACCTGATCCCCACGATTTGCAAAGCTCACAGCTATATTTGCGATAGAGGTATATGCGTCATGTTTCGCCTGATGTGTTGGTATGTTCAAACAATGTAGGGGTTGCTTCAGTTAGATGAATTTCGATTTATTATGGGAGTTTGCGAGACATTTCCTTTGAAAAGTTGTGCACGTCATATTGCTCTCTACTTCGATGTTTGCTAAAATTTTGGCAAAGGGTCTTCTATTTTGTTCTTCTCCTTTCGTGGTGGTGTAGTCCGGATAACCATCAAACACTACCATTGTGTTTCTGCCATAATGTTTTAAAACATAATCACCACAAATTTGCAGAATCGTGTCATTTGTCGCTGGCTTTGGCCATACTACCGAGAGAAACAGATGGCGTCCATCTACAACATGGTTTTGATGCTCGATTTTGTTCCGTTCGTAAGGGCCATCGTTAAAAAGAGAAGGTGGAGTTGAAGCCAATTCATATTTAAAATAAGACTGCAACTCCTTTGGACTCTTTACGACACAAACAATTCGATAAAATAACTGCTGCGAGTTTATAACGAAAGTTTCATTATTTCTTTTTATGCCCTGAACCTGAGCTGCAATTGGAATAACTTTATGTTTTCTTGCGTTAACGTTCACAAAACTCTTACCCAATGTATTATTCAGCAGCATTTCACCTTTATCCAAAGCACTATCACAGGTGATGTTGAAATTAGCAACAGGTCCAGTTGACAAACTCACAAAATCACCTGTCCGATTCCGAAATGGGTTATGTTGTTGAAGCCATGCAATAAATTGGTTTTTGTCCAGATTTTCTCTTGCTTTCCTACCGTCTCGGAGTTCAAGATGTTGTTCAGAAGTAATTGATGATTATCCCGTAAAAGTCCGCGATGGAAGGATATCACAAGCATGCTAACTGGGTTAGAAATGCCTCGTGTAATGGCTCGCCCTCGAGATAATCCTCATATCATCTTCATTGATCGCATAAGTGATTGTTCTATGGACATGTCCGTCCAAATACCACTCCATTGCACACCTTTTCTTCTTATCGAAAAGTATTTCTCTGGATATGTTTTGAACTCTTCATCGGTCAGCTTGCTAGCAACTCCTTCATTTCCTGTAAATATAAATGAGCAGATTTTGCATATAAGTTATGACCAGCAGAATGGATGCATCTGCCAGTTGCCAGTCCTCTCGGCTCGGATATACTGCAGCACAATCGTAACTTACTCAAAATATCCGAGCCAAAGTTGGCATGTTCTGTTTGTTGTTCTTAGTCTGTTGAATTTACTTTTAAAGCAGCTCTGAATTGTCCATAATCAAATAATTTAATGCTGATACCGTCAGTATATGTGCTCGCAAAGCACGCGAAAAAGCATGTCCGGTAAGCATGTGATTGACTGTTGCATTGCCATAAACTGTTTCCCATAATTATTCTAGTCCGCTTCCTTTCATGGTATATCCAATTATGTCAAGATATGACATGAGTAGATGAAATCCTCCAGGGAGTACAATTATTGCAGATATGTCACATCGTTCATCATTGACTTCATAAAGAGTGGTTGATCAAAAGTAACTATGCACATCTTCCCATGTTTCTTGCTTTTGCAGACTGCATACATTAAAGCTGAGTGTTGTAGTAATAATGTCGTCACTTGCACTTAAATTGATGAACGGCACTATTTGTGAAACTTCAAATGAACCTTGAAAAATTAAAAAAGTTTCTTAAAATTAAAACAATTATGTGATAAATTATAAATCTTACCAGAATTATAAGCTGCTTGCATATATCCATTCTAACTTGGTACATTTTCCGAGTTATTAAATCCAGCCAACCAAATTAAATCTAAAGACATGTTCGTAAGTAAACCGTGCAAGTCATGTCTACCTGCAGTTATATCCTCAATTATAATTTTTCTTAATCCTGATGAGTCAGTATTTTTTTGTTTGTTATTTTGTGTAATCGATGCTCATTGTATCTTTTCACACAAATTAACCGCTGTAGCAGGTGCAACGCATTTAATCCCGCCTAGAACATGACATGTGTCTAAGCCGTCTAAAGTACATACATTAACATCAGCATTATCAAATACAAATTGCATAAAACCATTTTTTCCACGTGTACGTATTTTGCAGACATTTGATCTAATTGGCAGCCTCATTGATCGAACCAACTTTACGATGAAGGTAAACTGATAATCCAAGCAACACTGGTTATATACAGGATTTTGGTCTACATCCGTATATCATACATTGATTGAGAAGCTGCATCCTTTTTTTTTGTTTTCGTTGAAGAGCATGAGTTTCGTTTTTTATAAAGAGTTTCCGACATCGAATGTTGGATATTCTGGTGTGTGGTGTATCATAAATTTGGGACTGGATATCTTCTTTGATAATTGCTGCGCTTAAAATGACGGTTTTGCTAAATAAGTTGGTTGCTACCAAATTTGGTTTTATATTGATTTATAAGCAGGTCCCTCTAGTAGTAGTTACCGTACAAGTCTACATCATTGCCACTGAATTGCCTTAGTTTTTTCTTCAGATCGCGTAATGCAAATTGACATTCATTACTTTGTTTTATGAATTTACACAACACGATAAAACCTACAGGACAGTTGTCATTCATGGGATCGGAGTGAAGTTTATACCAAAATAACAAAATATACACTGTGGCCTATAAGTACTTAGAATTAAAAAAAACACTCAGAAATACTTATATTTAGTTTTTGTGAAAAGTTTTATTTGATTTTGATTTAGGTGATCCGTTGATCGATTTTATTAACATCTCGGGATTCATGCTGTTTGATTGGAATTTGAATATTTGGATAAATTGTCATGCGTCCTTCATTAGTGTGAATAACAGGTTTAAATTTCCTCAATGAGTCGTTTCCGATTATTCCACTGATGAGATTAGATTAGGTAACATGTAAAATTTTATTTATTATTTTTGGGTGCTCCCTTCGACGGAGTTAGCATGAAACGGTTTTGGGTTTAGTATGGAACTACGAACGTCTTTAGGTCTAATATAGCTTTTATTTGAACCAGTGTCAATTAAAAATTTATATAGCACTCTCCATTTCTAGCACGATGTTCGTAGTAAGGCAGCGACGAGTTATTTAATTTAAAAAAGAAATGTCGTCGATTTTGTGTGGTTGTTCAGGTGGGCCATCTTCGCGTCAGGATTTTGTTCGGTATGATACGTTGAAGTTTGTTCGGATAATGCACAGGTTGAGCCGCGTTGAAAAATGGTTGCTTTTGAGGGAATTGATTGTATCGTGGGCGATTCGCGTAATTGACTTGTTTGGAATTTGTGCTACGATCCACCTCCATTGGTTTAGGTGGAAGTTTAGGCAGACACCCAAATTGGGGTCTATATGATTGTTGCGGGTGTTTACGAGGATATTGATTGTATGAAAACGTTGGTCTATGTGGTTATTGTTATGCAATAGTTGCGGACAAAATGGGATATGGGGATTTGGATTATGAATGTTGATTCTTCTTGGAGGGATGGACCGTGCAAGTGGCTTTCTATGGTTATCGTGATTGTAAGTATTATTGTTCGCGTATTTTGTGCGAAAATTATCATTTTATAATTTGGGGCAAAGAATACACGTTAATTTATTTAAGATTAAAGATAAGTGTTGGTACACTTCCTGGTAAAATTCGGGAATTTTACGACCACCTAGGACTAGCGAGGTTATTTGGTACACCAACGGATCTAGATCTCGTCTGTCCGCATAATGCAGAGTTAAATATTTCGATATTTTACTCCAGGGAGTGTTATAGGATTCGAGGGCAATTTTTAGAATTCTTCTGACGCTATTTTTCCAGGTGCTATATTCGCCAACCTGCACACAATGAAAAACAATATTACAAGTAAAGTTTGTAATTTTTGTTTTTTTCTGCAAAAAAGTTTATAATTTTTGTATAAATTGGTTTGGCGTCACAAACCTCTACTTTCAGCAAAGTTAGGAAAAATCGAGTATTAGATCATTCCACGATATTCTTTCAAAGATACTAAGTGGTGGAAGTATCCGTAGACTCATCAATACAAATCGAAAAATAATTCGATTGCATTAGATCGCGCAGATCATCCAATTGGGTACATCTAGTTACATTTTTTTTTTTTACTAAGGATGTAGTTTTTGGTGTAACTTAAGAGAGCTGTTTTACAATTTCCGAATCAAGAATGGTTTTCTGAAGTAATGAGACGAGATGGTCCAAGTTACGAAAGGAATATTGTGATGTGCGCAAAATGCGCTCAGCTGTTCAGCGTTGGCTATATGATTTACCGATTTTGCATGCTTTCTAATTAGTCGATTCACATAGCCACTCTTTAACTTCAGCTTCTTGTCAGACTTTTAAATAGTTTAGAAATTTTGGTTTTCTTGTTGGGGCCTAAATTTAAAAAGTTTCATTGTATTTCAACACAACATAATATTAATTAATTTTTATCATACAGGATGACTAATCGCCTCGGCATTATTTTGTGCATTAGTACCTTAGTATAATTACCAATAAAAATAAAATAATGTTTAATGTCGTGTTCCTTTCATGCAAAAAAAACTGATTGGAGGAGGTTGTTCATTTGTCAAGGGTATGCCAAGGTTGTTGACATTTCAGAAACTTAAAAATGTACAAACATACTCTGAATTCGTAAAACTGCTCCAAAGAACAGCCCATATAGACTGAAGTTCAATGAAATACTTTTTTAAATTCAAACAATATAACGTTAACATAATGACATGATACTTATCAAAAATTAGGCCCAAATTGGAAACAGTTCATAAATTATAACTTCGGACGAAAGACAATGCTCTGTATTTGGTGGGATCAGAAGAGTGTGATTTATTTTGAGCTACTAAAACCTGGTGAAACCGTAAATACTGAACGCTATCGCCAACAAATGATCAATTTGAATCGAGCGTTGCGTGAAAAACGACCAGAATATGATAAAAGGCAATATAAAGTGATTTTGCTTCATGATAATGCACCATCACACAAAGAAAAACCGGTCACGGAAACGTTGAAAGCACTTAATTGAGAAATACTTTCACATGCGGGTTACACGCCAGACTTGGTTCCGTCCGATTATCACTTATTTGCATCGATGGGGCCCGGGCTTGCTGAGGAGCACTTCACTTCCTACGAAAATGGTTCGATAACTGGTTTGCCTCAAAAGAAGAACAGTGTTTTTGCCTGAAAGATGGGATAAATATATAACTAATAATGGGCATTATTTTGAATAAAATACCCTTAATCATTATCATACGATGTGATGAAGGTGTACTTCTTACTAAAACATTCCGGTTGCATATTTACACACTGGTAGTTGATGGTCGACGCTGTAAACTTTCCTTTTCTGCGTTGCTTCTCAGACTCAACTCTGTGGCGACTCGAGTGTAACATCTCTCTAGTTTACGAGTCATCTGCAACACATCATTCTTCCCGGCAACAACGGTCAGCGCAACAAGTGAACCTCTTTCTTCTTTAATTTTACTTTCAACTCTGTCTTGATTTTTGATTCGACCTTTTTAATTTGGGCGTCCTATCGGTTTTCAATTCATTGTACTTTCCTAACAAAGCACTTAATCATATAAGCTATCTTGTTTAGTTTATCGTTTATTCTCTCCATCTGAAGCAGAAGCGTATTCATCATGTTTCTTAAATCAAGTGCTGGTTCTTATTGCTGCGCTCTCGATTTTCGAGAGGCTAGAATAGGAAATTTTAATCTTTTGGTTCAAAAATGGTAACGGTGATCGTGATCACTCTCCGAATCAACAACATTTCCATCAACATTTCCCTGTGTCTTATAGAAGTTAATCTCTATGTAAGCTTATTTTTGCTGCTATTTGCAAAATTCCACTTCTGACACCAAATATTACGAATTTCGGGCGTTAGCTGTGGATTCCTAACCGATTTTGCAAATAAAACACTCAACGATTTAAATTACAATCTCTATTTCCCCACACCTTTAAAGCCTAAAAATTTGATCAATTACATTAAGTAAAATTGTTGAATCAAACAGTGGTTATCCGAGGTGGTGATTGTGGATGCAACTCGGTGTAAATTGATTCTATATAAAAAGATCAGTTTGAATTTATATAAAAAAATTATGTGCAAATTAAACATTTTCAGAATTTACAGGGTGGGCCCATACGATCGATGAATTTTAGTACTTAATGTGTTATCTGTTCTAAACAATTCTTTGACATATGATACGTCAATAATATGCCATTTTTCATCATGGAATCGCTAGCAACACAACAGCGCGTTCTGTTTGTCCAAATTTATTATGAAAATAATCGTTCAAAAACGTTTATCGTCGTCGTTTTATTAATTGGATGCTTGAACGAAATGAAGGTTTTTCATTAAAAATCATCTTTAGCGATGAAGCTTATTTTCATCTTAATGGATACGTCAATAAGCAAAATTATCGAATTTGGGGAGCGGATAATCCTCATGTTATTCATGAAGTAGAAGTTCTTCCTCCAAGAGTCGCTGTTTGGTGTGGTTTACGGGCTGGTGGCATCGGGAACGTTATCGCAACATGTTTACTGGTTTTTGTGGCCCAAATTGAATGAATTGCGTGACAAAGACCTTTGGTTTCAACAAGACGGACACGCAAATCTTGCAACAATCCATTTATTGTCAACAAAACTTGCTGATCGCATAAGTTCAAGAAATTGTAAAGTTCCTTGACCACTAAGATGTCCGTATTTAACACTACTTGATTATTTTTTGTGGGGTTGTATGAAAGATAAGGTGTATGCTAATCATCCACAAACAATTCAACAACTTAAAAACAACATTCGATTCAACAACAACTCGATTAAATGGAGACGCAATTTCTGTGATTAATAAAAAAAAAGTTTTATTAAAAATCGTTATTTTGTAGAAAAATTGTATAGACCTATAGGCTCAATCCCTTCAAAATATTCCAATTATACCAGAATAGGCAGGTTCCATTCTGGTATAAAATCCGTGTACAAACTTTTAATCCGATTTGATGAATGGTGTAAAAACTTATATGAAGGGCCCCATAACTCGGGTTCGAACAGATCAATTATTTCACATAGCGATCCTCTTGATTCAGAGGGCCGACCCCAATTTCGTATAAAACAAAATTTCGGGAAACCTAGACCCATAGGACGTCCAACCCCTTAAAAAATATCGATATGCAGTTGATCGTTTGAATCCGATTGGATGAATTGTGTGAAAACTTATAGGAAGGAGTCCCTTGATTTCAGGCGACAGGCCCCTCGATTTCGAGTACAACGCTAATGTCATATAACCCCTTTTCTAAAAATACTCATGTTTTAGAAACAATTTGTACCAGAGCTAATAGACCTCGGGGTCAGTCCCTTCCGAAACATCATAAGTTAATTCTAGACATATAATTTATACACGATTGGATAATTGGTCCCCTAGGATTCGTCCTAGCAATTCAAAAACATCGTATGATGGTTTTTTCCGGGACACGCAGCTTATGCATGTTAAACATTTCAAGACGATCGGTTGATTTGGTCTATACGCAACGTATCCATTTATACCTTGTTAAAGTTAGCCAAAAGTTGCCAGCCGAAAGTGAAAAAAATCGATAATGCAGTTAGTGTCTTGACTGCTTCAGCCAACAGTTAAATAAACTACATGGTGGCTGATGAATATTGCTACATTAAGAAACTCAAATAACTTTTTGATTAATTCACGTAATTTATTTTTTCTTGATTCATTTGAAAGATAATTCATTTTTATTAAGTTTCCTTAATTGGTTTAAAAAATAGTGGAATTTAAATGGCCACCACGCTCGTTGACGTATGTCGCATTCATGACTGCCTGAAGAGTTGCAGCGGGAATTGCCTCAAATATCGTTCGAAAGGATTGCTTTAAATCATTCAAATTTGTTGGTTTTGTTTTGTAAACTTCCTGTTTGCAAGAACCCCACAAGAAAAAATTAAGCGCAGTAAGGTCAGGAGACCTGGGGGTCAACGGAATGTGAAGTTTCTTGAAATCAGCTTATTGGGGAATTTTTGCTGCAATTCCGTCATAACTTGCCGGGCTATGTGAGGAGTTGCACCATCTTACTGAAACCACGCAGAGTTGAAAGTGAGTATCTTTCGGCGTAGTTCTGGCTAAAAAAACTCTTTCAACATTTTTAAGTAACGGTCTTCAGTGACCGTAACTGTAACGCCATTATTTTCGTAAAAGTAAGGCCCGACAATGCACTTTGATGAAACTGCACACCACACTGTTACGCGAAATGGATATAATTCTGCCTCATGGAGTATCTGTGGGTTAGAATCACTCCATATTCGACAATTTTGTTTATTAACATTGCCGCTTAGATCAAAATGGGCCTTGTCAGACATAAAAACAGACAGTTTAAGACGTTTTCGTCCCTTCCACCACTTGAAGGATCTTCTGGAAAAATTCCAATTGGCAAGTCTGCTGCGTTGAGCTTGTTTGTTATTTGGATTTTATAAGGGAATAAGTTCAAATCTTTGTGCATAATTGTCTGCAGTGACTGTCTGCTGATACCCATTTGAGCAGATAAACTCCTTGTCGAAACTCTGGTATTGCCATGTATGGCAGCAGCTACAGCAGCGATAGTTTCCTGCGTCCGAACTGAAGGGTTTCGGTGATAACGATTTCTTGCGATTGACCAATGCTCAGCAAAATTGCTCGCGGGCCTCATTATAATCCATCTGCTAGGAGGAGTGCCGCTAAACGTGCGCCTATATTCTTTTTGTACCGAAACTACGGACTCCAATGCGTGATAGCGGCGGACAATCCAAATTCTTTTCTCAGTGTCCCAATTCTCCATTTTCGTTAAATTTAAAAATGAATCTATAAAATAAAAAACAATTGGAACAGATTAATAACATAGAAAAAAGTTATTAATTTTTTTTTGTAGCAGCTTTCATCAGCCACCCTGTATATATTAAATTGAAATATCCTAGTCGGAAAAGTCTCATTTAAAGAAGTTGGTTTATAATTGTCGTTAAAGTGGTTTGCAATTCAAGACCATGCCAGACATACACCGGTCTGACTATGTCATTTCGATGCACCGTGACCATTGGCAGATTTTTATTAGAGGTTAGGGGTGAGTCTGATGAGCCTATTGGGGTGAAATTTTTATTTTTCGCTTCTTCTAACGATAAAATCAGCCATTATTCGGGATTTTGCAACATGGACACCAATCTGACTAGGCCGATTTGATAGCCCATGACCATAGGAAGATTTTGATTATAGGTTAGGGGTAAGTCCGAGGGGTTATAAGGGTGAAATTTTTATTGTTCCCATCTTCTGACGATAAAAATGTCCTTCAGTCGAGATTTTGCCAGATGAACACCAATCTGACTATGCCGATTCGATAGCCCATGACCATAGGTAGATTTTGATTATAGGTTAGGGGTAAGTCTGAGGGGTTATAAGGGTGAAATTTTTATTGTTCTCATCTGCTGACGATAAAAATGTCCTTCATTCGAGATTTTGCCAGATGAACACCAATCTGACTATGCCGATTCGATAGCCCATGACCATAGGTAGATTTTGATTACAGGTTAGGGGTAAGTTTGAGGGGTTATAAGGGGGCAATTTTTATTTTTCCTTTTCGAGGTTTTGCCAGATGGTTATGTTAATTCGATGGCCCTTGATCATAGGTAGATTTTGATTATAGGTTAAGGGTCAGCCTGATGGGGTTATAGGGATGAAATTTTTTTTTCGCTTCTTCTGACGATAAAAATCGTACATTTCTCGAGATTTTGTCACATGGACAACAATCTGACTAGGCCAATTCGTTAGTCCATGACCATAGGTAGATATTGTTTATAGGTTTGGAGTACGTCTGATGGGGTTATAAGGGTGAAATTTTTATTTTTCCTTCCTTCTCGAGGTTTTGCCAGATGGTCACCAATCTGGATATGTTAATTCGATGGCACTTGTTCATATGTAGATTTTGATTTTGGTTAAGGGTGAGTTTGATGGGGCTATAGGGGTGAAATTTTAGTGTTCCCCTTTTTCTGACGATAAAAATCGTTCATGATTCGAGATTTTGCCAGTAGGACACGAATCTGACTATGCCGATTTGATAGCCCATGGCTATAGGTAGATTTTGATTATAGGTTAGGGGTAAGTCTGAGGGGTTATAAGGGTGAACTTTTTATTGTTCCCGTCTTCTGACGATAAAAATGTCCTTCATTCGAGATTTTGCCAGATGAACACCAATCTGATCATGCCGATTCGATAGCCCATGACCATAGGTAAATTTTGCTTATAGATTAGGGGTGAGTCTGATAAGGCTATAAGGGTGAAATTTTTATGTTTCGCTTCTTCTGGCGATAAAAATCGTACATCGATAGCCCATGAACATAGGTGGATTTTGTTTAGAGGTTAGGGGTACGTCTGATGGGGTTATTGGGGTGGAATTTTAATTTTTCCTTTCTTGTCGAGGTTTTGCCAGATGGTTATGTTAATAACATAACCAATCTGGTTATGTTAATTCGATGGCACTTGATCATATGTAGATTTTGATTATAGGTTAGGGGTTGGTCTGATGAGGCTATAGGGGTGACATTTTTATTTTTTCCTTCTACTGACGATAAAATCGTCCATCATTCTAGATTTTGTTTGATCGACACCAATCTGACTATGTTAATTCGATGGCACTTATTCATAGGTAGATTTTGATTATAGGTTAAGGGTCAGCCTGATGGGTTATAGGTGTGAAAAGCCATATCTGTTTCTTACAGCCGAAAAATGTCGATAAATAATTTTAATAATTATCAAGCAAAGTCGTCCATCATTCGCGATTTTGCCAAATGGATACCAACCTGACTATGCCTATTCGATAGCCTATGACCATAGGTAGATTTTGATTACTGGTTAGGGGTGAGTCTGATGAGGTTATAGGGGGGAAATTTTGCCCATCATTCGAAAGTTTGTCAAATAGACACCAATCTAGGTATGTTAATTCAATGGCACTTGATCATAGGTAAATTTTGATTATAGATGTCTGTGGGTGGGCTTGTAGAAGTGAAATTTTTATGTTCCCTTCTTCTGACTATAAAATTATTCATAATTCGAGATTTTGCAACATGGACACCAATCTGACTAGGCCGATTCGATAGCCCATTACCATAGGTAAATTTTGATTACAGGTTAGAAGTCAGTCTGATGGGATTATAGGAGTGAAATTTTTATTTTTCACTTCTTCTGACGTTAAAATTTTTCAAAATCGTTCATCATGAATGATTTTGTCGATAAAACATGGGGAAAATAAAATTTTTACTCACAATCTTTCAGCCTAAACTTAGTATTTATATCTTAGGTCGTATTTTATAGAGTGTTCATAGTGAGACAGACACTGGTTGTTTGCAAAATCTCGATAGGTGAACAGTTTTATCGTCAAAACAATGAAAAATGGAACATTTCACCAATATCACCTCATCAAACCCATTCCAAACATATAATCAAGTTCTACTTAGGATCATGGTTTATTTGTTACTTTTAAATCTGTATTGTCGGCATTTTTCGGTTGAATATTGAAGCTGCACGTCTTTATATATACCTGCATTATCGACATATTATATATTTCGGTTAATATCTGCATTACCATCTTTCGGCTGGAAAATTTCGGCTAACTTTAACAGTATCTTTTTTAAATTCAAATTGCTTTATTCAGATCCAGATATTTTCGCAAAGAAAATTCACTTCAAAAATCTTGAAAAGCGAATACACGAGGCGAGGCAGTCATTTATTAATAGTACCTAGCAAAACTAGGGCAAACATGACTAAACGGATATCACGAATTTCCCATTAAATATCTAGCATTTTGTTATCGTCGTCTATCATCGCAGCAGAAATCATAAGAAAAAAAACGAAAAAAGTTACATGTCTCTGCAGCCGTACTGTAGAGAAAAAAATACGGATAATCCTGAATATTTTATCCAGGTAATCTACCCGAGAGTTATGTAATAGAACTAAATTTTACTAACAGCAACAACAACAAACATAAAAATTGGTAGAATATTTTCGTTTCCGGAAAAATCTGTTTTCCCTAAATTCTGTTTTATCTAAATATCATCTGTGTATTATACTACGGTCAAATGGACATACAAATCCGTATTTGGCCAGAGCTTTTCTGTGGTTTTTGCGGAATACAATTTTTTGAAATTTCCGGGATAATAATTCTAAATGAAACCTAAAAATGTATTCAATATATTCTGGGTGTTGGGTACAGTGGATTGGTTATTTATTTGCTATGGAATAATCGATAAACCAATAAGAAACTTACGTACACTGTTAGAAAGCAAATTTTAATTATACACACAAAGCCAACAACAACACAAAATTGGATATAAAAAAACAATAGAATTTATTTTAATTTACATCCCAACCGTATACACGCACACACACACACATTCATAACGTCTTAAGGTTGGATATAATTTACCGTCGTCGCCATAATCATACCATCATATCCTTATCAACATTTTTTTTTTTCGTTTTTCTGGTATCTTGTATATTATATCGTCGGTATATCCTCGTACGGTGGTGTGTCTGCAGAATGAAATAAAACAAAAATAAAAATCTTGTACTGCTTGGGAAATTTATCTGGTTTCGTGTTTTGTTGTTGTACATAAAATATACTTATTTTGTTGGTTATGGAGGATTTCTTTACGGTATAATTTTTCCAATCTTGCTTATCACACTGACATCAGTCATAATTAATTAAATTTTAATTAGCGAATTTTTATTTATTCTCGTGTACTACATGTATAAATTATATATGTACATATGTGCGTATGTAGGATAGACGAAAATTATGGAAATGACATTTGGAAAAATAAAAAAGTAACAAAAATGGAAATTTTAATTTTCATCATAAATAAGTAAATTGTTCCATTTTTAAATAAATGTGTCGTCATGATTTCGCCGCCTTTGTAATGTAAGAAGATTTCATATTTTGCGTTGTTTTTTGTATCTGATTAATTAAACGCTACAACAATACCGACAACAAAAAGATGTATACGACGTTTTAAAGAATATAATCCGCATGTTGTGATACGCGTTAGATATACCGCTATAAATAAACAAGCAGTGATAAATTAGATTTTCCTCGCACACAAATCTTATTTGACGTATACAAATCAGCTAGATCATTTTTGTTTTGCTTTGGATTAGGTAGGTGTTGTTAATCACGGTACAAATTTGTTTGGAAATTAAATGCACGCATGTTGGAAGAAAGTTTAAATATTTAATGTACTTGTCTAATCTTTTATAAATGTATATGATTTTTAGGATATGGAGAAAATGGAGGGGTAAACATGTTGTGGCTACATCCGACTTTCTTTTATCTGCACGAATGTATTGTACATAGAGTTCGAATACCTCACTCTTGATTTCAAAAGTGAAAAAACTTACCGGAATTTTGGTAAAACTGTCTTGCATACTTGCTATTGCTGCTTAAATTTCAGAAACCCTTCCTCCCCCAACATACCCCCCCCCCCCCTAAGTTGATAATTTAAATTTCAAATTTATTAGAATCATGTAATTCTTTGGCGTTTGGAAGCTTGTAAAACTACGACTAAGGGCCAGTTTCCTGTTTATCGTAATGTTGACAGAATTTCCCTGTAGTCTTACACATCGGTGACGGGCAGCGAGTTTGCCGGCTAGAAAAAGAAGGAAGGACATATTTCTTGTCACCGACTACAGGGAACAGTGATGTGCTGCAAGAATTACATACCTACTGTATACTACAAGACTCTTTCCGGTCTCATCCACTACTTCGTAAAGTACTATCTCTATGCGTTTTAGAATTTTCACTTTCACAAACTTTTGAGCCAATTTGCTTGATAAGTTTTTCTGAGCACAACTGTACGTAAAGTTGCGGGCGTAGACTGTCTCACCCGGACCAAATGTTCGCGGCCTACTTCGTAATTTGCAGTTTGACGAATGCCGTTCGTGAGCTTCTTTAAGGTTCCTTTATACGACGTTTTGAGCCATTGATAACCGAACTGGTGGGGAGAAAACATCCTCATAATTGCTATCCAACCAACTTAGTTTACGAATTAATTCAAACATAGAGCCGTGATTAATTTTGTGTTGGCCAAAGACTACGTAATGGGGTGAAAATCCTGTAGAACTATGAACCACATTCCTTAACGCTCCGGCATTCTCGTCTAAATGCATGTCCTAACTCTTGTGGTTTTCCTGTATATATGACCTAATTGCAGATATAATAGATCGGTTGACGCGTTCCGAAATATTCGACTGAGGAGCGAAGATTGCTGAAAATTGATGATTCACTCCATATTTTTGGAGTAAGTTAGCCAATAGCACCGATTTAAACTGCGGTCTGTTATCCGAAACTAAAACCTGAGGTACTCCATACAAATGGAAACATTTTCTTTCTAAAAATTGACAAACTTTCTCCGCCGAAGCGGAACGCATAGGCTCTACGATAGGAAATCGCGAATAGTGATCCAATATGATTGGAATATACATAAACCCGTTACTAGTACGAGGATAAGGGCCCAAGAAATCGATATATATCCTTTGAAAAGATCTAGTTGTCTCAAACCGTTTGCCCATCTGGCTTGCTACTTTTGCAGATTTCACATTTATTCACGTAGTCCCTAACCACACATGCCATTTCCGGCCAATAAAACTGTCGTCTTAATACTTTAATATGATGGATCGAGTGCTTTTTTGATTAAGACTTTCGTAAGTTTTAACGGTATCACCAATTTCCATGGGGGAACATCCGCGTCGGTTTTACCCGGTTCCTCGACTTGAATAAATAACTTCCCATCGCAGGCTTTAAAATTACTAGCAACTTCCGGATTTTCAACTAGAGCGGTGATTTTATCTTGGTATTCTGGATGATGGAAGGCTGGAGAAGCCAAATCTACATGAAGTGACTCATCTGTCTTCTTGTTTAATTCGTTCATGTTTACTCGCGACAGACTATCTGGAACTGTATTTTGTGTACCCTTTCGGTATTCGATAGTAAAGCGGTGCGGTTGTTTCTTCAATGCCCATCTCGCCAAACGACCAGAGAGGTGTTTTTGATCAATAAGCCATTTTAAACTGGAGTGATCGGTTATAATGGTGAATGAGTATCCCTCAATATAAGGCCTGAATTTTTATATGCTCATCACCGCATTTGATGTTTCTGAAATAAAACACTTCCTATTTCGGTCGTGCTTGCATCACATTGAAATCGGGATTAACTAGTATCGCTGCAGATATTAACGACTAATTCAGTAAATCGAACGCGTCCTGTGCTTTTTCATTCTATTTCGGCTTTAAACACTTTTTCAGCAAATGAATGATTGGGGCCGCCAATGTAGAATAACTTGCGATGAACCTTCAATACCATCCGGTCATCCCGAGGAATCGACGAATTTATTGAGTAGTTCGAGGCGCGAGGTATTCGGCAACTGCCTTTACTGTTAGAAGGGTCCAATCTGAGGCATCCATCACCAACTACATAACCTAGGTACTTTGTTTCCTTGAGTAAGAACTTGGTCATCACTCACTATAAGGTCATCTCTTGTCGTAGGCCTTTGCCTCTTGATCTAAGGGAATTTGCCAAAAGGCATCTTTTAAGTCGACTAAACTTATATAGCGTGTCTGGTCCTATCGGCTAAGCGATAAGTCCAGTGGCTTGGTTCTTTGCATTCTTCTTGTTGGTGTGGTAGTCAGCATATGGTGTATATCCAGATTTTCATGCTGGTGCAGACGATTTAGGTGTTTTATTTCATCCACGACAAGCTCGATCTTTAGATCTCGATGGAGGTTGTCGTTTCGAATGTACCACGGTGCATTAACAATGCATCTCAGGATTTTAGTTTGAACTGTTTGTATGATTTTGATATTTGCCTTCTTGGCACAACGCCAGAGTTTGCTACCATATGTCCATACAAGTCAGGATTTGTTTGTATAACCGCAGCTTGTTATGGATCGCTAGTTCATATTGTCTCCCTAGGAGTCATTGCATTTTTCTAAAATTTTTGTTTACAATTTATGTTCTTCTCTCTTCTTGTTTATATGTTCCTTCCATCTAAGCTTAGCATCTAAAGTTATGCCTAGATATTTGGCAGTGTGTGCATGTGGTACTGCTATCGAATTTATCTTTATTGGTATATGATAAACTTTTAGATTCGTAAAGTTCGCATGGATTTGGTTTTGCTCCATGTAATTTAATTCGCCATAACTTTGTCCAATTACATATCAGGTAGTAGCCTTCTGTTGTTGTTTCTTTGCTGTTGCCAGTTTTGCCATGTCATCGGCAAAAGTCGCCATAGTTGCTTCTGTAATTGGTATATCTCTAGTATATAGGAGATAAAGGATTGGCCCAAGAACACTCCCTTGTGATACTCCTGCTGTTATCCTTTTTAGTTGGGAGCATTCATTCTCATACTTTACTCGGAAATGCCTCTTGATTTTTATGATTTTAGAATTTGAAAAAATTTCTCCGGAAAATCTCGATGAAGTTTGAATTCTAACCCCTAGGAATATAGTTGAGCAAATTTGTTTGCTTTCTAGTGATTTCTCGATTACATCAGTAATTCGATGTACTTGTTCTATCGTAGAATGTATTTTCCTAAATCCAAACTGATGTGAGGAGATAAGATTACTTTCTTCGATAATTGGTTTTAGTCTCTCAAGAAGAACCTTTTCAAATAGTTTCGAGAATGTTGGTAGCAGAGAAATTGGCCTATATGAAGCTTTATCGTTCGGAGGTTTGTTAGGCTTAAGTATCATAATTACTTCTGCAACTTTCCATTGTCTTGGTACCTATCTTAGTCGAAATGCTGCATTAATTATATGCACTAGTTTCCTCAACGCTTTCTCTGGTAACACTTTTATGGTCTGACCCGTTATACGATCATATCCTGGAGCCTTATACGCATTCAGATTATTCTTGATTTCCCATTTTAGTTCTGTCAATGTTACAGGTGTAATTTTCATTTCATCCTGTTTATTTATCGGGGTGATATTTTCCTCTTCCGTTTGTTTGGGGTAAGGTTGGAATGTTTCTTCAAGGTGATTTGCAAACAAGCCTGCTTTTTGTTTAGCATTTCGAGCCCAATTTTCGACCCCATTTATTTTTAATTGGAGGTACCTGAAGTTTGGGTCTTTTAAGATTCTTAGTTGCTTTCCATAATGAATAATCAGTATCTTTTTACCCAGTTATAGAGTGCTGAGGTATTTATTAACTGACTGATTTTTAAGGTCTTTTATTAGGAATTTTAATTTGTTGCACAAATGATCAAATACTCTCTTATTTCGATGTGTTTGCCATTTCTTCCGTGCTTTTCTTTTATTTTTAAAAAGTTCTCTCGCATCCTCTGGATAGCTAAGATTGCGTTTCATTTCCTTACTATTATTACGAGTGCTTTACCACACAGACCTTTGCATATTATGGATGAGCTTATCTAGTTCGTCTTCTATTTGGGATGGTTCCTGTATTGGCTTCTGCAGACTAATTCTTTCTGTTAAATGTGTTTGGAAAAGATCCTAAGTATCATAATAACTGGTGAATGATCTGACGATAGCCTTTCACTGTTATCTACATGAATATAATTATCTGGAATCCCTCTTGTAATAAAGAAGTCTATAAGATCTGGAGTCTTACTGATATCCGTAGGCCAATAGGTTGGTGTACCGCCTGAGTGAAACTCGCATTTTAGTTGTTTGCCTGCTGCGAACAGTGATAG
Organism: Nephrotoma guestfalica; assembly: GCA_963691935.1. Taxonomy (NCBI): domain Eukaryota; kingdom Metazoa; phylum Arthropoda; class Insecta; order Diptera; family Tipulidae; genus Nephrotoma; species Nephrotoma guestfalica. Next base: position 211,764,236 of record OY829913.1, on the reverse strand, counting down.
ATATTTTTTGCATTATAGTCACCTCCATTTCAGAAGACACTTCCTGGTGTTTTGAGAAGATTAGTATAATCCACTTATTTGAGAGTGTTATCTTGGAGGGCAGTATATTGCTGATATACTATAAGTTTCAATATTATTTAATTATATTTTGATTGTTGTGACTTGCATGGAGAGCTTCTCGACTTTACGAGAGACTTCTTCGTTTTGTGTTATATGAGGATAGCTGCTCCACCTCTAGCATTGTTCTCTGGATGTAATGCATGGTATTTTACAGAATGAAGTTTTGGTGACATACATTTGAGGATAGCCTTAATATTATAAATATTTTCGATTTTTTCTAAATTGCCAAAAGTTAGCATGAACAGTGGGAGTGCTCTTCTCATGATTTCAACATTTCCTATTTTCTCCTCTCTTTTCTGATGATGTTGACGGCATCGATTATTTTCAGGCGTTTGTTTAGCAGGTCCTCAATAATTTCATCTTTTGAACAAGTTGGATGGAGACCTCTTGCCATTACTTTAATTGATCGATCATTTTTATTCTCGTAGGTATACCACTGGTGACCAACATAATTAAATTATGTTTCTTATTTGCTCTCTTGAATTTTTGAAGTCTCCAATTGGTTTCCCTTTCAAGCTCATCTTCATCCGTGTGATATTCCTCTACATCTGTGAGTACTTGAAATTGGTTGTTCAATAAAGCTGAATTGCCTGCGTTGTTCTTTTTATTTACTGTTTCCTTTAGCGTAAGGTTTTCTTTCTTTAGCATGGCAACTTCATTGTTCAGCTGCGCGATTAATTTCTCGATTTGTTCAAATTATTATTATCAATTTATTAACTCCGCGTTGTTTATTAAAACTGGGCGTGGCTTCAGAAGTTGGCTCGAAGTTTATATGCTTGATAGATGAGGTATTTTCCTTCTCATTGTGACGTTCACACAGTGCGGTGCTCTCTGGTGGTAGAGTTGATGCTGGTGTTGTATGAAGTGCCGTTCTTCTTCTACCAAACGGCCATTCATTTATCGCTTGTTCCGTGCTTCCAGTAGTACTAGGAACAGGATTTGATTGTGTGCCTCGAATTTCTGTATATTGCTTCCTTATGAGTGTGTTTCATGATGTTGAATAGTCGAGTTTAATACGGACATCTGGTTTTGTGATAATTCATATTCGTGCTGCTGGTTAGCATTTAATTTTTCTATTTTTTCGTTGTAGGTTTTTCCATCTCTTTGATCTAGCACCCCGGATAGTTCGTTGGCGTTTAATACTGCGTTTTGTTCATTTAATTGTGGAGTGTTTTTATCTGTGACCCCATTGACTTCAATTCTACAAGCCATTGACTTCACAGTACTTAAACGTATCAGTGTGTGCTGGTTGTAAAGCGTTTTATTAAAAACAAAAGCTGTCTACTTCACGATCAGCGTTCCCAAAGTGACTTAATTCCGCCCAATAAGGAAGTACGAGTAAGGTTATAATAGGTTATAATCCCCCATATTCTCCATTGATTAGCCTTGCCTGACCAATTTTATCAAAGTAGATCTCGGGATGAGAGTAGAATCTCGATATATATTATATATTGTTGGTGTTTCTGCTGCTACTAGTCCTAAAGCACAGATTAATGCGATAGTGTAAAGTAGCAGCTTGGACTTGGTGCATGGTCTTATTACTCGTTTATGCTGATCTGCGTGGTCGTTGGTTGACGAAGGTACCTTCTTGTATTGTCCATCGTCCTCAATCGGCAAACAACTGATCTTTGTGATTGACCTTTTTAGTAATCCTTCGTTGGTGTTCTTTACTGTTACGGTTTTAACAAAACCATCGTTTCCACTATGTACCTCATGAATCCTTCCTAGGGCCTTCTTGTATGCAGATCATCATCCTTAATGAGCACTAGCTCTCTTTTCGCTATATTTCGTTCTGGTTTGTTCCATTTGCTTCGTTTCTGTAACGATAGTATGTATTCGGCTAGCCAGATCTTTCAGAATTCTTGCGTTCTTTTCTGCAGAAATGTCCATCGTGCTAAATGGCTAAGGTTTTCATTTAAGTGGCTGGGTTCTAACATCGTTCATATTGGTTCATTTATAAGGAAATGTCCCGGTGTTAAAGTTGTGAGCTCATTTAAATCTTATGATAGTGGGAGAAGAGGACGTAAGTTGAGACATGCTTGGTGATACTTGTCGGATTTAACTGCCGCTTTCCAAAGTCCACCCATGTGCGGTGGTCTCGTGGTATATAATGCCATTAGGTTCCATACTTTGCAAGCTGTTCTGCAGCTTTTCTGGTAATTGTTTCACTGCAGCGCTCAGGTCGTTCTTCATAAGTTTTGAAGCCCCTATAAAGTTAGAGCCACGGTGTAGAGGTCCGAAAAATTACCTCGACGTGCTGTGAAGCGTCTAAACGTTGCTAGAAAGGCTTGTGATGACAAGTTGCTTACTATTTATAAGTGAACGGCTTTTATTGCAAAACAGACGAAGACAGCTAAATATTCTTTGTAGCTTTTGTTACCTCGTCCAGATGAGCATTTGAGCTGACAAAGCCCAGCATAATCCACTACTCTATGAGTGAATGGTCTTCTGAACTGCTAATGGACCCATTATTATCCAATATTACTGGATTGCGAATAACGTGACGGATTTGCTTCCATGGAACGCCATCTTGTATGAGTAGACTATCAGCAGCGTTGTGAAATGAATCTTATAAGGAATAATTATTGGATGTTTAATGTCGAAACAAACTCTGGCGCTAGACAGTCTTCTCCTATTCGCAACAATCCGTCTTTGCCTATTTCCGGATTAAGGATACGGAGTTTTGATTCGCTATGTTTGCCATGGTGTTTGTCAAATGTTCCAAAGCAAAACTCTAAGGCTAACAACTATAAACCGTCGTTAAGTTCTTTGGTTGTTATTGGGACCAAGCTACATTTGTGACGATTTAACTGTTCTTTTTGCAAACCTAAGAATCTAAGTGATGCTCCTTATTGCTTTTGTGAACGATGAACATCAATCTATCAAAGCCAGTATGACGCATTCTTCTTTGGTTGTCGTAGTGAATGCGCATACTTGGTTCCTGAACTCGTCTGTGGTCTCTTCAACTTGTGGTGGTAAGAGACAATACGGATTGGATTTCCACTATCCTGTCTGCAACGTATGTTTTGAATGTATGAGGTTTACCTTTAATCCATGCTAACGTTATCATTGAATCCGTCCATGCAAATGTTTTGGTCTCCGGTTCTTGTAACGCTTGTTTAGTTATCTTGATTAATTTTGATAGTAATACCGATGCACATAATTCCGATCTGGGGATGGTTAATTTGGATTTTAACGGCGCAACCTTTATTTTAGAAGTGACTAAAATCACTTTCCTTTGGTTGTTTGTATTTTTAGATTTGTAGTAAACTACTGCTGCATATGCGTCTTCTGATGCATCATATAGAAGCCATGTAACTCGCCTGTGTTGTCTGTGTTGTGGTTTAGCCATCTTTGTAACTTTAATTTTTCTAACGCAATTGGGTAGCATAACAAATCTATTTTGCTTCTAATTCAGTGGGCAGTTGTGTGTCAAATAGTTTAGAAGTTTCGGATAGCACATTTCTCTTATATGTGTTTCGATATTTAGTGGTTTGATTTTAAATTGGAAAATATCTTCTGTAGGATTCCATAAAATCCCGAGGGTTTTAAAAGTTTCCCCTATTTCGATTGTGTGGTTGCTTTCATTTTGATGTTCAGTATCTGTGTTTTCTAGTATCTGCTGGTTGTTGCTGTTCCATTTCCGCAAATTGAAACCTCCTTGCCTCAAACATTTATCTACCTGTTCTTGCATCCTCTTAGTTTGTTTGATAGTATCCACTCGTGAAAGTATGCCTTCGACATAAAAATCCTCAGCGACTGCTCTTTTTGCAGCTGTGTATGTATCTTGCGCTAGCTGAAGTAGGGCTGTCCCATACGTAACAGTTTTCAGCTTATACGTGCTGATAGCGCCTTTGTCTTTTCTCCATAGTATCAAGTGGTAGCTTTGATCTGAAGGACTGATTTGTATTTGCCTAAACATCTTTTCGATGTCAGCTTTAAACACATACTTATGTTTCCTCCAGCGTAACAATATATCTACCAGTGGTTCTTGTATTGTTAGGCTGGTGTGGAGCAGGTCATTTAACGATATTCCATTTGAAGTATTAGCTGAAGCGTCAAAGACTACTCTGAGTCTGGTTGTTGAGCTATCATCTTTGATTACTGCATGGTGTGGTAGTAAATAGTTTCTACCTGCATCATCACGTTGGTTTTTTTCTACCATCTGATCCAATTTGATGTATCATCAATGAAGCTTCTGTATTCATTACTCACCTGTGGGTTTTTATTTAGTGGTTTTTTCACTTGAAGCAGGCGTGCTGTAGCTTTTTTCTGGATTCACCTAATATGAAATCGTCGCTTTTAAATGGTAATGCGACCTGGTATGCACCATTTTCTAATCTTGTGTAGTTCTTTTGAAAGTGCTCTTCGCCTCTCTGTTCATTACTGGTAAGTTCCCAATCTAGGTGGCCTTCTTCAGTTTCCCAAAACTTCTTGAGCTGATTTTCCAAATCGATATACGATGTCATAGATTTTATTGTGGTGATGTTGGATTTTCCAAACACAATCCATCCTAATTCTGTTTTTTATGCAATTGGTTGTTCTGGTTTCCTTTTATAATATCATTCAGGCGGGCTCGGTGTGTTATAGTTTGAATCTGCATGCTCTAAGTTATTTAGATGTCCCAGCTTTCCGTTTGCATCCGTTGTTCTGGTAGCAGTGTCGTGAGTTTTTGGAATTCCAAAGCATCTAAGTGTAATTCAAATTCGGATGCTTCAACAGGTAGGATTATGAGGCTTACTATTTTCTTTGCCTCCCCAATATTGCGACCACCGACTCCATTTTGACACATACTTTCTGCCCCTTCAGCTTCAATTATTGAACTGCTTCCTCGGTAATGAAAGTTGCTTGAGATCGTGGCTCAATCAGGACTCTTAAATTTTCGTGGCTTCCACTATTATTAGCGGATTTAGTCATGGCTATTGCTAACATTACGTGTTCTTTATCGTGATCTACGTTGCGGTTATTAGTTTAAAATGTTTTACTTCACCCGTGCACCGTGGACAATAATCTAATGTATGGTTCATCTGGAAATATATGCAAATCCCGCGTAGAGTTGTTGTGGGCAACGTTTGTTTTACCACATGCGGCTTTGGTTTTTGCGATTGATTTTTTGGGCTATATAATACTTCCAAGGACTTAAAGAGATGTTCAAGAAACTTCAGAAATTCTTCGGTTTTCTGAAATTCACTTGGATCCTGGAGCGAACTTTCATATAATCATCGTTTTTCACTGTCCAATTTTTTGAATAATGTGAAAATTATGAATGAATTCCAGGATTCGACGTATATTCCTAGGCTTCTGATTGCATGTACGCACTCATTACTTGTGTCGTGCAAATTCCTAATTGCGGCTGCTGATTCTGTATTAACTGATGGTTGGTTTAGCAACTTGTTTAGGTAAGCTGATATGATTAAGCGTTTGTTTTTGTATCTATTGTTTTAGGTACTCCAGGCCATTTTATAATTATTAGCGGTCCATTTAAAGTGGCCTATTTATTTAGCTGCTGCTGCATTAAGACGGTTTTTCAGATAGTTTATTCTATGAGTGTTTGATAGAGTTGGGTTTTGGTCTATCAGACGCTTGAATATTTCAGAAAAACTACTTCATTTCATGTAATATCAATAAGTGGGCATTTCAATCGGTTTTAGCTTTATTGCTGATGTTGTTTGACTGCTGATGTTTCTTCCATCGCAGTGGTAATTTCGATTGTCATCTTTGTGTAACTTGCCTAGTATCCTAGGCTCTCGTGGTTATCGTGTGAGGCCTCGACACAAAGCTCTTCTTGCCTATCAATTATTTGATTCATCGCCCGCTGCATATACTGTATGGCTATTTACATTATTGCGCGACTTGTCTTTCATTCAAGACGTTTCTGGCCTTCGCTATTTCTCTGTATAGTCGTATACACAAAATTTGAAAATGTTTAAAAATTGATCGTTTAAAGTGTCACGACGGGAAACAGATTCAAATGAAAAGTCTTAATGATGCTCACATATGGAAAAAATTTCAGGTTAATTTTCATGAGTCTGGGAACACTCGATTGAATATGTCGCACACACAAAATTTTAAAATTTCTAAAAATTGACCTTGTCTTAAAATTGAAGCTGCTGGGTGTTGGAACCTATTGATGCATCGGCAAATGATTCAATTCATTCAATATAAATTCTTTAAGTTTAAATTTTTCGATTAAAATAACAAAATATTTGATTTGTTTTATTTGAAATGCCTATATCTATCACTAGCAAATAGGCTAATATTTATATTTTCTGCCCGCTGCACTGGATAATGTGTTTCGTCTTCGTCCATAACGGCGATACTCTACATTAACGGTGACACTCTTTTTTATTAACTTTGCAATATATTTTGAGGCATAAGCATTCCCAACGCTGTAGCGGTTCACTTTGAACGCCCTGCCTTATGCAGTAGCAATCCCGAGGTCGTATAGCTGTACGTCCGTTTTACGTAGAACCATGGGGAGGAGGAGGAATTTAGCTTCCTAGCTAAGAAATTTAATAGATTCAAATGAATGTTACCGGACTCTCTCTCCACACGAAAATTAACCTGAAATTTTCTCCAGCTATGACCATCACTAAGGTCCTTTATTTGAATCCTTTTCCGGCTATGACACTTCAATGGTCAATTTGTAGATATTTTCAAATTTATTGCGTGCGATATATTCTAATAAATTTCCTCGCACTCCCCAAATGCAAATTGAAAATTTTTTAAGTGATAAACATTAAAAATATTTTTGAAGTATTTGCAGTATGGATGCATTTCCCATCTTACCTTGCCATTCATCTAATGAGGCACCTACAAAAATTTGGTGGTATATTAGTTTTAATTGTTTAAAAAAACTAAATTTCTTTCCGACATAGAAACTGCATCTGCATTATAAACATTTTTCAGTTGTATTTTTCGGCTGGGTATTTCTGAGGATTTCTTTACCAATTTGTATGTTTTCTTGAACCGAATTTTCCAAAGATACCGACATGAAAATTGACCTAAAATTTTCTTCCAAGGGTAACTATCAGTAAAAGGCTAGAGACACCAAGCGCAGCACGTCAGAGTCCAAGCTATCTATTCTACTCGTCGCGTATGTCCATTCACCCAAAAAGTGGCGCGACAATTTTTTGTTTTGATTAATTTTGGAATTTTGTTTTATTTATCTTTATTATCGGTGAATAATATGAATCCATACGTGAATGACGGATGAGAAATGACTCCCCACATTAACATTGGCCTGAAATGTTTTCCATGTGTGACCATCATTAAGACCTTTCATTTGAATCTATTTCCCGTCATGACACTTTACACGGTAAATTTTTAGAAATTGTCAAATTTTTGCGATATATTCAATCGAGTTTTCTCGGACTCCCCGCACATCAAAATTAACCTGAAAATGTTTCCAGGTGCGAGCATGACTAAAACCTTTTGTTTCAATCTATTTCCCGTCATGACACTTGAAATGGTAATTTTTTTAAAATTTTAAAATTTTGTGTGTACGATATATTCAAACGAGTTTTCCCAAGCTTTCCACAAGAAAAGTGAACTGAAATTTTTTCCATATAGGTAATCTTCACTAACCTTCCACTTTCATTATATCTGATATATCATATAAGTAATACTGCTATTAAAAGTGCCATATAGTTTAGTGTTTCATTTCCAAAGGTTGCAGTTGATTTATTTTTTATTTTTGTTGTAGTAAAAAAAAAGACTTTCAGCTGAAGAATATCAGCGGAGAAATGTCGGCTGAGATATGTCGGCTGAAAAATGTAGGCTTTTGTACTCAGGTACACAAAACATTCAGTTCAAATCAGAGCTAGCTAGAGCTACATAGTTACTTGTCTTCAATCTCTTTCTGAATTTACCATAGCTAAGCATGATTTGCACGCAAAGCTCGGAAGATATGAACATTTTAATTCCTTCAAACATTTAATGTGGTATTCTCTTGTATAATTTGCACACCTGATGCTACAGGCGCCGGAGTTCATATTCCCCGACATAAATTTGGTGCATTCATAACACATTTTTCCACGACATACGGAATTTGTTCCGAGTCCATCCAAAGTTTTTCAGCCGAAAAAAGTTCTCGCACATGAGGTGGTGGATTGGACTCTTTTTGAATTTCTGCTTCACTTTTTGTTGGTGAACAATATTATAATGACGCTAAAGCACCGGATGATACTGTGTGAGTTGGTTCGTGTATCTTTTTTGCTGTTGGCAAAAGTTTTGCAATTTTGCTTGGTTCTTGATGTTGCCTTCGGATTTTTTTTTTATAATTTTTCAGCTTTCCTTTCTTCTTTGAGATATTCGATTTTCCTTTTTTCTTCCTTTCGTCTTTCTTTGTCTTTTATCCATAATGAGTTGGTAATGACAAAACTTTTCATATCTTTTTGAACTTTTGAACCCTTTCTTAATGATGTCTGCGGCCAGTCTAATATGTCCTCCATGGGTGTATATGGTTGTGTTTTTGGAGTTAATTTAGTGCAGGAAGGAGTGGCAAATTCAAAATTTTTTTATATTTTTTCTGGGTTACCCGTGTTTCCATTAACAGTTAAAATATTTTCTGAAGACCAGTCAATTTAATCATTAATGACGGTGTACGTTTGAGTAACCGAAATTTGACCTATGAGTATTGTTATGTTTTCAACATCATTTATATTTTCAATTACTTGGTCGCAGTAAACAAATTCGTTAATATTGGCAATACCAATGCCAGTAATGCCTTCTGTCGAAAGTGATGGAATATCCGTCTGCAAACCTAGTTATAAATCTTATGTAATGTTTTAAAATCATCTGACCTATCTTTACTATCTGCAGCGTTATCAAGTGTTTCCAACATTGCTACTTTTTCGGCTCCAAAAATAGTACAGTATTCATGAGAAGCATCTATGTCATCTGAATTCTTAATATTTTGAAAATGCGCTACTGAGGCTCAACCTAAGCCCTTGGACGTATTTATGGCATACTTATTCCAGGGTAAAAGGCCACATGCCTTAAACCGCAAAGTATCGGAAGACACCGTTTTTTCTACAACTTCGTTTAATAAAGGACCAAATATCTCCCTGGTGAGATTTTTGCTAGGGTTATTACGCCTCCATTCTAGCACAGAGTCATGCTCAGGGTCCATGCACTTTTCAGCGGTTTAAAAGCTGCTACGTCCGCTAAATAATTGGAAATTTAGTTTTGTTTAATTTTGAGCTGATATCAAAGATGCGGATAAAAACTTTCGAAATATATGCGTAAAATGTTTGTTTAGTCATCCATCCGTTTCCGCTAACCACATAGCCCCAAGTATCTTGCACCGTATTTCTGATTTATTCTCGCACTCGTTTGTATGTGTAAATTATCATTGGTGGAGTCATGATTCCCGAGGCTGAGAACGAAAACATGACGGTTAGATTTGATTTTACCAAACCCCTATCAATTTCGTATATATTTTTGAACCCTTTCGCTGCTAAAACACTTTTTGTTTTAGGGTACAGCATGAAATTTGTTTCATCTCCACTAAATGTGTGGCTGGGATCGCTCAAAATGGAAAAATAATCATTCCCCAATAAATAATTTCCTATCGAGTCAAACCATTTGAATATGTCGGTAACTGTGACATTAGCACTGGCAGATGAAACAGGATCTGATATATTCTTAGTGTTATGGAGGGGTGTCGCTTGGGTGGAATCACCCTTTTCCCGGCAAGTTTTTTTCCCCAAAAGATAGCCCCGATTATTTTACTGAAAATAATTTATATGGCCGCAGAAAATCAAAAAATTATAGCGAGAATTCTAATCCATCAATTTTCCCAAAATTTTCCTGGTAGTCTCAGTATGACCTAAGCTATTAGAAAAGCAACCGAAAGTATTGGGTACTAGTAGAAGATTTTGAGATATTGGCCAAAAACAGAAAATAAACTGATAAAAAAATTTAAATTTTCAAAAGTATTGGTAATGAAATGGCCTAGTTTAGTTCAGCATGAACAGATCCTAGAATTTTGTCCTAAGTTTTGGACGCCTGATCAATACTTTTATCCAAATTTCAACGTCATTCTTTTAGAATGGCGGAAAGTCGGAATATTGTTAAATTTCAAGATTTCATTTACCGAGTTCCTTTACTTCGGAGATCAATCAATTTGTCATTTTTAGGATCACTTTTAATATTTTATTAGGCTGGGATGCTTTATTTAGTGAAAAAAGAGATACAAAATGAATTAAAAATTTCCGCTGGTAATTATATTACAAAATAAATTCTCTTTTGTGATTGTGCTGCCACTTGCGGCAAGTAGCGAAATCTTTATTTTCCACTTTCCATTGTGTTCGTTACCCTATTTTATAAGAGTTGGCGCGCAAAGCAAATTATTTTTAAATTATGATTATTATTAGTAGCTGTCTCATTTAAAAACTTATTGTAAAGCTTAGAATTAGTTTTAAATATAGTTGGTAATGCAATTTTCATGTATTTTAACGGTTCTCAACTTACTTTATTAAAATTCCACATAGTTTTGATCGGCGACCAGCGTATGAAACGGTCATTTACTAAAGAACAATTCGTTTAATTTAATTTCTAAATATAAGCTTATTTGACTCTTACTTAGGGTAAATATACCAATTAGCTAAATAGCTACTTTATCAGAACAGTCAGCGTAAAATAAAGGGATAACGAGAAAATTAAGTTTTTAATGTAAGTTCCTTTGTTTTCGACATTGTCTACATTTATTTCATGGCACACATTGATCTGGATCAGTTCAAATTTTATATGGAAATCCTGATCCAAATTTTTATTTAAAATCATTTGAGTGCTTTTCCGTTGTTTCGTATTTCCAGCTATTGTCGCCGTCAGGGGCGCAAAAATTCACTATGCAACCTACGTAATAGATTATGAGTCGACAACCGCGCACATCCCTGCTAGTTGAAAATCTACCGTAATTATAAATTGCCCAAATTAGGCCGGTCGTGCGTCTCTTTTGGTGTCAGTATACACAAATCGTGTCAAAATGATAAACCTAAAACGTGATCGTTTGGCATGGCACATAACATTAACGAACAATAAATTAATAAATTTTGAATACGTGCGAACTCGCACAAAATTTAATTCATAAAACTGTACTACTTGTATCTGTCTATATAATATTAGATATACCAAAATGCTATTGGTAAATTATGCTAATAATCTTGTCTGACAGCTTACATACAAAATAATTTCATGCCCATAACGAGACATAATTATCCAAAAAAAAAAAAAATTAAATATTTATTCAACCACCATGTACATATAAAATCAACATGCGTTATGCCACCGCACAAGAACATAGAGAGCGTTATGCTGTTGTTGCCTCAGAAATCAACAATATCAAATTAAGTACGAGTACATTATACCACGTACAGAACATATGTACATATCATTATAAATACGAGTAACTACATCGTAATAATAATATACAATTATGTCTTTAATATTCAACAATATTTTCTACCGAAAATGAAATTGAAATCACTTGCTAATGGTATGTCATGTATATTTTGTTTGTCGTATAACGATCTGTATATGCTTCTAGTCTATCTAACAAGGAATTTTCATACGTGAACACTCGGTGGTTTTAATAGGCTACCGGAATTAATGGCAAACTAGAACAGGCAAATTTTTGTTTTTGTATAATCTTAATTCGTTTTGTGCACTAAAGAGGGGGCCACCACAAAATTGTTAAATAAACTCCGCAGAAATGCCTGCTTCAATATATGTAAGAAAAAATCTGTTATACCTAAATTCGGCTGACGTAAATTCTGGTCACCTTCCACTCCACAAAAAACATTGCTTTTGAATTATTTCAATTACATGACATGTACCGTGTGACTAGTACCAACGGCAAAATACTCGATGTGCATAACAAGAAATTTTAAGTAGCTGAAAAATTACGATTCAATACGTTGCCTTGGCAATAATTTAAATTGATACCTTTTGCAGTAGACTCATGCATCATCAATATCATCGTCTATACAACTTGGCTTTTAAATATAAATTAATGATGTGTGATTCATTTTAATTGGCTGACAGAATGATGTGTAGAATGTACTTAAATTATTATAACTACATTTATTATATTTTATGAACTATTAAATTAATAATATAAGGAAATGCATTATTCAAAGATTAATTTCTTTAAATCTGGACTATAATTATTTTCAATGTCTACACATATTCACAAAATGTGTTTTTGAACGGTAATATATTCAGTCGTACAGGGCTGCAAAGATCACATTTACGAGAAAAAAATTAGTTGAGCTTCCTCGGAAACTGTACTTTCTTCCTTTATGCTTTGTAATTCGGAAATGTTAACCCAACTTTTAAAATCATTTTTAATTTTTGCTATTGCTCTCCCTTTCGATGGGATGAAAGGGAATGCAAAGTGCTCTTCTATTTTTTGATGCACCAATTGACAAGAGTTGGTTTTGATTGCTTTAACTTTCATTGTCAGAGTATAAGTCGTTGAGGATTGACGAGTTTAGTGCACTGAGATTTACGTGACACGGTGGCAGTGGATTTAAAGATTTTAATAATAATATATATATATATATATATATATATATATATATATATATATATATATATATATATATATATATATATATATATATATATATATATATATATATATATATATATATATATATATATATATATATATATATATATATATATATGTATATATATACATATAACTATATATATATATATATATATATATATATATATATATGTATATATATATATATATATATATATATATATATATATATATATATATATATATATATATATATATATATATATATATATATATATATATATATATATATATATATATATATATATATATATATATATGTGGGATTGGGCAAAAAGTTAATCGATGTAAATAATGCAAAAGTTCCAACGATACTGAAAATACTGTATTTCAATTAAAACTGAAGTAACATAATTGTTTGTGGTGAGATCAAAACATTACCAATACAATCTTCGTTGAGTTTATGTAATTTTATACATTTTGTTATTGATATACCACAGGGTAATCCTACACGGCCGTCCTGCTCACTCATCCGACCCGGATGATACTTTATCTTCGTCAATGTTTCCTACTTTGCTACCATTATGACCATTTGCTTCGCTTGTTTGTAGTTCGTCATCCTCTTCTTCTGATATTGAAGATGCCCCGGTGTAGTACAGTTTCATATTTTCCGCAGATGTTGATGTATTGCTCGGACCTTCACCCTGAGATACTTTTTGAACGTCGTAACGGTCGTTCCGCTTTACCTTGACTATTTCATAAGGCCCGATATATTTTGCTCCTAATTTTGACCCACTGGTGAATTGCGTACGTTTTATTAAAACGTAATCACCAACTTCATATTTGGTTGCAACCTTCCTCTTTTTGTTGTAATTGCGACGGTTTTCCTCCTGTATTACTCTTATTGCTTCTTTAGCCTTCTCTCGTAATTCATCCCTTTTTTCTACAGTTATTCTTTTGAATTCTTCTTCAACGACTTCTGAGATTCTAGCGTATTCTGGAGAGCGCATTTCCACACCCATCAACAGCTTGAAAGGAGTCATACCAACACTTCGTTGAACTATTCGTTGAATTATTAAGATACCGTTGTAATGGGTTGGTATGCTTGAACCATTCCTCAGGGTTGTTTATTGATAGCTTTGTTAGTGCTGGAATTATTATTCGAAAAACCCTTTCGATTTGGCCATTACCGGTTGGTACACCTGTTGTTATATATGAAATAATAATCGCTTCCTGTGCACAATATTCCTGAAATTCTGCAGATCTGAATGAACCACCTCTGTCCGCGATTATATATTTTGGGTTTCCAAAAATTGACTTTTGCGCTTCCAGCTTCTGTATAACTTCTTTAGCGCTCGTTGTTTTGGTTGGATAAAGCCAGATGAATTTGGAGAATGCGTCGATTACACCAAAAATATATTTATATTGCTTCCTAGTTGAGTTCAAGGTGCTTAAATGGTCGATGTGGTAGGTCACTAATGGGAGATCACCCTTTGGGATTGGATTCAAAAACCCCTCCTGCTTTCCCATTTTTCTTTCAGACATTAAACATGTCACACAGTTTTTTAAATAGTTTTTCACTTTCTCTGTCATCTTTGGGATGAAAAATTGGCGTATGATGAGTTCCTCAGTCTTTCTTCTACCGAAATGGCCTTGGTTGTGACACATTTTTATTACTTCGCCTTGCATCTTCTTGGGTACCACCAATAACAGATTACCGTCACGATTCTTAAATAAAACACCAGAATTAATAACGAATTCATCATACTCACCAGATTTTAGGAGTTCAAAAATCGGTCGAAGATCAGGATCATTTCTTTGTGCGGCCTTTATGCGATTGATGACATTGTTATCCACTGGGAGTACTATGGGATTTCTACTAAGGGCGTCTACGTGTCGCATACGGCAACCTGGACGATGTTCCAATTTAAAATCAAATTCCTGTGATTGCAATGCCCATCCAGCAATCCTTGACGTGAGTTCCTTTCGTTCCATCGTCCCTTTAAATGCGGCACAATCCGTAATTATTTTAAAATGCAGCCCAAGCAGATATACCCTCATTTTTTTCAGCGCGCTTACTATAGCTAGGACCTCCAATTCGTAGCTGCTGTAGTTTTCTTGGCACTTGGATATCTTTTTACTGTAATACATAACAGGATGCATTCGATGATCGTCATCAGATTGTTGTAATAGAATAGTTCCAATTCCGAGCTTACTGGCATCGGTGTGTAACTCTGTTTGCGCCTTTGGAGAGTACAACCTCAATATCGGGTAGTTTGCTAAATTGCCTTTTAGTCGTTGAAAAGCCCGTCTCTGATCTTCGTCGAATATAAAAACTGCTCCTTTCCTCAATAGATCCGTCAATGATCTAGCTATGGTAGCATAGTTCTCAACAAACTTACGAAAATATCCGGACAGCCCTAGAAAGCGTTGTACTTGTTTCACACTATCCGGTTCGGGAAACTTCGCAATGGATATCGATTTAGATTTTGATGGCCTTATCTACCCTCGTTCGATTTCATACCCCAGGAACTCTATCTGCTTTCTTAAAAATTGACACTTACTCCATTTTATGTCCAGTCCGTTGAGCTCAGCTGTACTTACTACTTTCTCCAACTTTTCTAACGCCTCCTTTTCATTTTTGGCTGGTATCACGAGATCATCGATGTAGATGCACACTACTCCTTCGACACACAAATTTTGAAACGCGTTGTTAATATAACGTACAAAAACTGAAGGACTGTTACATAATCCAAACGGTGTCGTTAGGAACTCATACAATCCAAATGGCGTGATAAATGCCGTATACTTAACTGAGTTTTCTGCTACAGGGACGTGGAAAAATCCGTTGCGTAGATCAAGCGTTCAAAAATACTCTGCATCCTGTAGTTTATCTACTTGATCGTCAATAAGTGGAATCGGAAAGCGATCTTTACATATGATGCTGTTTAGTTTCCCGTAGTCTACACACAGTCGTATTGTGCCATCCTTCTTATTTGCTAATACGATTGGACTCGCGTACTCAGAATTGCTGGGGCGAATGATACCTTCTGCTAACCACTCATTCACCTGTTTCCTTACGATGTCAGTATCTAGCGGAGAAAGTCGTTTCGGTGTTTGTGCTATAGGTTTCTTGTCTAGTACCACTATTTGCATTTCTAAGTTTGTGATCGGCTTGCATTTTTTTGCGTTGTAATTAATCACCATTCTTCTTATTTGGCTCGCCATGTTTTGGTTGGCAATATGATCAAGGTCAAGAAACACATCACCGTGTTCAATCACCAATACACAATCATCAGAGACAAACCTCTTCATTATAATGCTTGTCGGTGTAAGAATTGTAATGGTTTGTTTAATTAAATCTCTTCCCAATATAAAATCCACTGGTAGTATTCCATCATCCACAACATGTATCATAGTCAAATAAGTTTCGCCATCAATTACTAACTCCGCCTCAAATTTGCCCTTTGTTGATACACATTTGGATCCAGCTCCACTGAATACTATTCGTTCATCCCTTAGATTTTTGACACCAATATTTTTAAGTTTTTTCTGGGACATAAGGTTGATATCACTGCCACTGTCAACTAATGCATATGTTTCTTTCCCAAACAACAACACTTTCTTCACCGCTTTGGACAACAACGATGGAATATTTTTTTCCGCCACAGTCAAACAAGTATCTGCTTCTACCACAGCCACCGATTTCCTACTATTTGTTGTTTCTCTTTGTGGAATTCCTTTATTCTTGCAATCCGGAGAAACGTGACCATACTCGTTGCATTTGAAACATTTTGGCCCTTTGGATTTATTTTCACAATGCCTTCCTCGATGCCCTCTGTCCCCACAATTATAACACCTCGGCCCACGTTTGGCTGTATCCCTAAAGCTCTTATCTTGCTGGTTCAATGAATTGTTTCTCGGCGTATCTCGCTTCTTTGTTTTGAGTTTAATTTTTTCATAAATTTTTAATTTGTCTTTAAACTCGTCTATACTGCCAGCACCATACAGCACGACCTTATTGTGTTCATCATCAGTAATACCATTGATGCAATATTCAATAATAGCTGCATCTTCCAAATTCCCCGTCTTACCAAGTTCCCTCATAACAATTAGGTATTTAGTAAAAGATTCATCATCTTTCTTTCTGCAATCTGCCATGCGTTTATGAATCAGAGCTGAATTAGTATCCGTTAGGAACTCCTTCCTTAAAAACCGAGTTAAATTTTCCCAATTATCGATCCCACTTGCCATTCTCAAACTCTCTTTTGCAGTTCCGATTAAAAGCCGCTTCGAATACACAATCTTTTGATTTTCATTCCAGCCTAAACATGCTGCACTCTCATCGACCTCCGTAATCCACTTTTCAACTGTATATTCGTCATCACCGCTAAATTTATTAAGCGATTCTTCGATATCCTTGAAACTTAACAACTGCGGTTGATTTCTGTTTGTAGTAGTACCGGCTCCATTATTTCGCATAATTTCATTTTCTCTTTTTAACAGCTCTATTTCCTTATCTTTTAGCTGTCCTTAGCTGTATCTGCTGTGCTATTTCTATGTACATCATTCATTGTACTGTTAGAACCTAGACCGTTTCCCACACTGCTCACATTATCGTCGAGAGCACGCTTGAACATATCCATGACCTTTTGTACAAAAATATCGGCACTTGTATCATTAACCTTTTGATCGTCCATATTATTTTTTCCACTGCGATTTTTCTTACCCATAATAAGAATCGAACGATTACATGCAGTTACAAAAACTGTTTTGACAAAACAAATAATATTCCCGCTATATCGTTTAATCACGTCTTATTGATAATATACGGCACACAACGGAACACTGCTTATACTGTTTATACTCTTATTATATGCACGTGAAGTCGCCCTTTAAATTTTATGAAATTCTCACAATTCAATAAATATAATTTGTAGCACTACACACACTTAAAAGTTCCCAAACTAGTTTTAATCTTCACTTAAAAATTCCTCGCCAACGCAACTCGTAAGCTATATTTTCACCGTAAGTTCTCGACCGTAAACATCACACACCTTATAGACATTTACTGCCGCACCAAATTATCACCTTACACTACCACCATATATAGCTTATCCGCAATTGTAAAATAGAAATTTTAATCGCCTTTCTGGAACGTGCCGTCTAATATTATATCCCGGTTGAGCCCCCAAGTTGTGGGATTGGGCAAAAAGTTAATCGATGTAAATAATGCAAAAGTTCCAACGATACTGAAAATACTGTATTTCAATTAAAACTGAAGTAACATAATTGTTTATGGTGAGATCAAAACATTACCAATACAATCTTCGTTGAGTTTATGTAATTTTATACATTTTGTTATTGATTACCCTGTGGTATTCCTACATATATATATATATATATATATATATATATATATATATATATATATATATATATATATATATATATATATATATATATATATATATATATATATATATATATATATATATATATATATATATATATATATATATAACGGGTGTTTTTTTAGGAGGTTTGTTTTTCCGATAGATGTCGTTTTATTTTATGACAGTTGTTTTGACAGCTCAAAGTGGCATTTCTACTCAGTATTGTTTGGCAAATCATTATGAATAGGTTAACTCCAGAACAACGTTTTCAAATCGTGGAAATTTATTTTCAAAATCAGTGTTCAATTAAAAATGTTTATAGAGCACTTCGTGAATTTTATGGTGCACATAATCGTCCGTCAGAGACCACCATAAAGAACGTAATTACCAAATTTCGGTCTACATTCACTCTTTTGGATGCCAAGCCACCGACAAGAATGAGAAGAGTTCGTACAGAAGAAAATATTGCTGTCGTTGAGGCCAGTGTCGAAGAAAACGACAATTTATCGATTCGTCGTCGTGCTCAGCAAATTGGACTTTGTCCATCAACTTTATGGAAAATTTTACGTAAAGATTTGGGTTTGGTGCCATACAAAATTCAATTGGTGCAAGAATTAAAGCCACACGACCATCGTTTGCGCCGTGAATTCAGTGATTGGTCGTTAAATCAATTGAACGAAGATCCATTTTTTTACCGTAAAATTCTCTTCAGTGATGAGGCGCATTTTTGGTTAAATGGATACGTCAACAAACAAAATTGTCGCATTTGGAGCAAAGATAATCCACACGCCGTTCTAGAATTACCAATGCATCCTGATAAATGTACTGTTTGGTGCGGTCTATGGGCTGGTGGGATCATCGGTCCATATTTCTTTAAAAATGAGGAAGGACGACGCGTTACCGTGAATGGAAATCGATACAGAACCATGTTAAATGAGTTTTTGTTGTCAAATCTTGAAGATATGGATATGAATGAAATGTGGTTTCAACAAGATGGTGCCACTTGCCATACAGCACGTGAAACAATCGACTTATTGAAAGAAACTTTCAACGACAACATTATTTCGAGAAATGGTCCGGTGAATTGGCCTCCGCGTTCGTGCGATTTGACGCCACTCGATTACTTTTTGTGGGGATACGTGAAGTCATTGGTTTATGTGGATAAACCTCAATCGATTGACGCTTTGGAAACCAATATTCAACGTGTCATTGCTGACATACGCCCTCAAATGCTTGAAAAAGTGCTGGAAAATTGGACCTCCAGAATGACATTTGTGAAAAATAGTCGTGGTAGCCATATGCCAGAAATTGTGTTTAAATGTTAAATGCCAAAAAATTATCTACCAAATAAAAAAAAATTTTGGTCATTTCATAATTTTATATGTGTTTTATTCAAAAAAAAAATCGGCAACCTCTTAAAAAAACACCCTTTATATATATATATATATATATATATATATATATATATATATATATATATATATATATATATATATATATATATATATATATATATATATATATATATATATATATATAAAGGGTGTTTTTTTAAGAGGTTGCCGAATTTTTTTTTGAATAAAACACATATAAAATTATGAAATGACCAAAATTTTTTTTTATTTGGTAGATAATTTTTTGGCATTTAACATTTAAACACAATTTCTGGCATATGGCTACCACGACTATTTTTCACAAATGTCATTCTGGAGGTCCAATTTTCCAGCACTTTTTCAAGCATTTGAGGGCGTATGTCAGCAATGACACGTTGAATATTGGTTTCCAAAGCGTCAATCGATTGAGGTTTATCCACATAAACCAATGACTTCACGTATCCCCACAAAAAGTAATCGAGTGGCGTCAAATCGCACGAACGCGGAGGCCAATTCACCGGACCATTTCTCGAAATAATGTTGTCGTTGAAAGTTTCTTTCAATAAGTCGATTGTTTCACGTGCTGTATGGCAAGTGACACCATCTTGTTGAAACCACATTTCATCCATATCCATATCTTCAAGATTTGACAACAAAAACTCATTTAACATGGTTCTGTATCGATTTCCATTCACGGTAACGCGTCGTCCTTCCTCATTTTTAAAGAAATATGGACCGATGATCCCACCAGCCCATAGACCGCACCAAACAGTACATTTATCAGGATGCATTGGTAATTCTTGAACGGCGTGTGGATTATCTTTGCTCCAAATGCGACAATTTTGTTTGTTGACGTATCCATTTAACCAAAAATGCGCCTCACCACTGAAGAGAATTTTACGGTAAAAAAATGGATCTTCGTTCAATTGATTTAACGACCAATCACTGAATTCACGGCGCAAACGATGGTCGTGTGGCTTTAATTCTTGCACCAATTGAATTTTGTATGGCACCAAACCCAAATCTTTACGTAAAATTTTCCATAAAGTCGATGGACAAAGTCCAATTTGCTGAGCACGACGACGAATCGATAAATTGTCGTTTTCTTCGACACTGGCCTCAACGACAGCAATATTTTCTTCTGTACGAACTCTTCTCATTCTTGTCGGTGGCTTGGCATCCAAAAGAGTGAATGTAGACCGAAATTTGGTAATTACGTTCTTTATGGTGGTCTCTGACGGACGATTATGTGCACCATAAAATTCACGAAGTGCTCTATAAACATTTTTAATTGAACACTGATTTTGAAAATAAATTTCCACGATTTGAAAACGTTGTTCTGGAGTTAACCTATTCATAATGATTTGCCAAACAATACTGAGTAGAAATGCCACTTTGAGCTGTCAAAACAACTGTCATAAAATAAAACGACATCTATCGGAAAAACAAACCTCCTAAAAAACACCCTTTATATATATATATATATTGTATTGTCAGTACCTGGACGAAGAGATGGCGGATAAAACTTAATGAAACAAGATCTGTTCAATAAACTTTATGAACAGAACGGTCAACTGAATACAAGTAGAACTGAGCTCTCAGCAAAATTTCTATACAAATACGGCAAGGAAAGGAGCATGTCAAAACGAAAAAACAATAGTTAAACATTAAATACAGAAAGATGAATTGCTCTTAGGAACAAATTTTGAGCATTGTCAATAACACCCAATCATTCCAAAGCAAAGTCCTATAAGGCGAATAGTTAATGCGCGAGATCTGAAGATGGATTTCGTCAGTGAAGAAATAAGCAAACATGCGAGAAAACACATGCAACGTATTCGTCTACTCCAAAATGCTGAGATACGTCGTATGTTGGACGTCAAACCTAGTAAGACGGCTGGATCGACTATAATAAAACCGTAAAGGGGACTAGCAGAAGGACTACAACTCTCCAAACGAGAACATAAATTATGAAAGATAAATTACTAGATGATTTGTAAATCAGTTGTAAAAAATAAATATAATTAAAAAAACGACCGATGAGTTGTTGTTGATTCGAAGTTTTAATTGAGCGTGGCAGTTTCCTGCATCGTAGAATTTAAAATCTTAGTGCGATGAACATCATCAATAATGTGCTCTTTTGATCGTTTGCCCTGGCCAAACCAATTGACCAAATGACGGTCTGGCCAAATCAGCAGGCGTTTTATATTATACAAGTAGTTTGGGTGCCCCAACCTTCCTTCAACACGCGGTAGTTCATGGATGTTCAAAAATGATAAAAATTAAAATAAATATCGTATCGGATTTAATACCGTATGCATAAGAATTCCCCTAAATACCTCCAAATAGGACAGAATTTACGCTTTACGAATCCTATAAGGCGAGATTGAAACAATTATATCCCCTGGTAGTCAAAACATCAATGAATCCGGTGATACGCGTCAAGTGCCCGTGAATCGATTGTGAGGCGAGATTCTAACGAATATATCCGAATACTTTCAGAGAGAATTTGTCTGAAAATCTCTCAATTCAAAGTCACAACTTCAACAAATTCGGCGGTATACGTAAAGTGCTCGTTAATGTTTTTCTATTGTAATGGTTTTTATTGTGATTGTTCCGTACAATGGTCTATCTTCAGTGCTCTCGATTAAATACACAATCATAGGAAGTGTCATTTCAGAAGATAGTTCCTCACTATTTTCAATGCACTTGTGGTCCTCTAAAACTCCTTTTGTTGAAGTCAAGAAGATCTGGTATTTTGTGTATGTCAGCAGGCCAATGGTGGTTTATCGCCACGGAGAAATTCACAGTTGTTCTCACGAGCTGCATTAAATAACTATTTTCCTTTAGTGGTTGTAAGTCTATATCCGCAAAAAGTATTTTTGCATTAAAATCACGGCCTATGATAAAATTTGGTCTTATTGGTTAAAAATTCAACTGTAGTCTTCTTTTTTAGCTGATGGCGTGGGGGACAGTAAATTAAGGAGATACTGAGATCCCTATTATTAATTTATTCAAATTTATGGTGTTAACTTGCATACTTTTGGTATGTTCTGTTGCATCTTAACGTGGTAACGTAACAATAATTACGTGGTAACATTCATAGTCACGCATTTTAATAAATGAAGTTTCTGTTAAATAAGCTTCCGATACAAGACTTATATCTCTTTTTTTCTAGGTTTAGAAAAATTTCTAGCTTAGATAGTATAGCAAACTATATAAATCATTGATGTAAGCTCATTCGTAGCTTCTTGTCTAACCAGCCGCTTATATATAGCTTCTAGGCCACGTTCCTGTTTTACGAGGCGTGCATTTGTCGTATTTTTACTTCGGAATATCCTTTCCAGTGGGTTTTAGTAGTATTAGGAGTTTTAGTTAACTACTGGATCCTTTCTCTTATAATGTTAGTGTTTTTAATCTTTGCAATTGTACCGCTACTTCCTCCTCTGTAGTTGGCTGGGTGATTTCTTTACAGTTTATACACCTTGCAGGTTCGGTTCGACTAGTAGAACAGTAATTTCCCTTGTGTCTGCCGGTATATCTTACGCACCTAACATCCCGCCCGCATTATATTTGGGTGTGATTATAACCTTAGCATTTCTTGCATTGAGGTATTAGTGTTGTTTCTTTTTCAGTGGTTCTTTTTCAGTGTTAGCCTTTTTTTAATGATCTTGGTTCCCTGACTATTTTCAATTTTCTCTCGTTTAAGGATGTTAACTGAGTCTTCAATTTACAGTTCGTACATTTTAAGGTCTTCTATTAAATCCTCCTTCTTGCAGGTGGGATGAAGTTCTATTACCATAACCTTAATTTCTTTGTTATTTTTGTTCTCATACGTATGCCACTCTTTACCTTCTTCAGTGAGATTTTTGGCTAAAGTTCTATATGTATTGGGATCTCTTGTGTTTATCTTACAAGCATTATCATTTAGTGCCACTTTTCTATAGTCGTCTGTAGACACTGATTTCATTAGAGCTTGGATATTCGCAAATTCAGTAATGCCTATCAGTATCACACATTATTTGGCGGTGGTGACTTAGTCTTCATTGCAACTTTGCGTTGTTCTTGTTGCTGATGTTTGCTGAAAATGGTGTCGGCAATGTAGATAATGTATATAATATCGAAAATTGTTATTTCTATTAGCAATCAGCAAAACGTTCAGAATTTATTTGGTGAACCCATTTGAAGATCGAGAGCTTCATTAGTACTACACATTTAAATAGATTGAACCTAATTTTTGGTTTGTTTACCAACATACATGAACGTATATAGTATGTGTCATTATGTTCGGACGACGAAATAATCGGAAAAATGTGTATTTCTTGTTTGCTTTTTCTGTTCTAGTACAATTTCGAAAAAAAGCGACGGGCCATATTTGATGAAATACATATTGATAGTCGGCACCATGAACTATCGACGTGAACTATCGATAACCATCGATAGTTTACAATAATTTTGAATTTATAAAATAAATATGTTTCCTGAAAAACAATAATTTTCAAGAGGGGGATTCTTGCAAAACCACAGGGCTACTGATAGCATTAGCTTCTATAACGGGAGGCTGAGAAAAATATATGGGAAGCCAAAGTATCATATTTCAAATAAAATTACAAATTCAGGAACAAAATTAAAATAAAAAATTTAACAATTTTCTTGATGTAACCAATTATTTTGGTTTATCAATAATTTTTTATTTATCTACGATATTATTGCCCGGTTTTACCAAGGGAACTATTTCGCTGCGCCACTAGTACGATAAAGAAGCGGTGTTGATTTATAGATGGCTCTGGTTTCTTTTCGAGACCATCATGCTGTACTGGTGCGGTTTTCGTCTTTCCAGTCTCATTTTCGGCTATGCATGTAACGTCAATTAATTCTGAAGCAGTTGGCCAGCGACTTGCGCGTGTTCTTGTGACCGAAAACCTTTATTAGTCCTATGGTCTAATCTCTCTGACGTTGTAGGTTGTAAAATGGAAATTTTATTATATATTCCGAAAACTTGAGGTAAAATTAAAGACATTGTTACATCGTTACCTGAAATTGTTTTGGTAGTTTAATCGAATACATTGAGTATACATTATCAACCAACACCATTGTATCTTCTAATTTAAGGCATGGTGGTTGGTGCCTTTGCTATTTTAGAAAGGCCAATCTCCATTTCCATGATTCTTTTTTGAATTAGATGCACTGCTCCACCCAGTTGAGATTTTTTGAATAAACTTAAGAAGGGTTTACAATATTTTGAGAAAACGGCGCTGCAAATTTTAAAACTACGTAAATAAAATGGCAAATTATCGCTATAAAACTTTTGTTAGTGCGAGAACAAATCACGTTAAGTTGATGGACAATGTCTCTTTCAGAATGGCGGATAATTTATGTTTGCAAAATGTAACAGTTGGTTAGTAATTTATCTCTCAATGTTGTTTTCACAATCATAAACGTTTTGACGCTAAAAATAAACCCTATTAAAGTTAGCCGAAAGTTTTCAGCCGAAACATGATAATGCAGATTGTGTCTTTGTTACCTCCAAATAACCAGAATACAGCAAAAATCTGTCTGTAAATAGATAATTTTACAAAAGTGGACCAAATCCTATGAAATCTTAATTACAATAAATGTAAAAATCATCGAAAAGAATTAATAAAACGTTCTGTAGTATCCAGGTCACCCACTTTCCCATCGATCCTACTTTGGCCACTTTATACTGAATTCAATGGACTATATCCCGAATATTAACCATACAAAAATTCCCAAAAAATTATTTCAAATACGTCAAGTCTTCCTCTGTCACCTTATGGCACCCACTAGTCCGGCCAGCGAATAATTTCTGAGTTCAATGGACTATATCTCGAATACTAAACAAACAAAAATTCCCAAAAAATTATTTCGAATACGTCAAGTCTTCCTCTGTCACCTTATGGCACCCACTAGTCCGGCCAGCGAATAATTTCTAGGACTAGTGGGTGCCATAAGGTGATAGAGGAACGTTTACAAAACGTATGTATGTTTATTGTAATTTACATTTGCAGAATTTTTTTTGCTGTATTCCGGTTATTTGGAAGTGATAGTAGAACTAAGTTTATCAAGTAATATATCTTTCGGCTATAAAATATTTTTTCGGTTGGGATAGCAAATACACTATCTGCATTACCTTTCTGCTGGAAACTGTCGGCCTAACTTTAACAGTATAAAAATAACTACGTCATTTAACAGTATAAAACTGACTACTATCTCCCTATCGGAAGATCTGCTTCGTAGATGCTTCCGAGCTGGAGTTAGATGGAATTGTTTCATATTATAAAACATCTGTCTCACTTGCATTAAGACATTCGGGTTGGCAACGATTATGGTAGTCCAACAGGTTTCTTGTATTGCCGCTAGTTTTGTATTCTTTGTTTCATTTTACTCATTTCTCAAATTTTTTGTCTTTGTCTCGTTTAGTGTAAATAATTTAACGCATTACAAATTTAACGTTAGGCATCCATTTAGGGATTCGTTTATAAATCTTATAAAGTTAACCGAAAGTGAAAAACTGCACATTTGAATGAAAGTCAAACCAAAATGAACGATGTACAAATATTCATCGTCTTTTGATGAATAAGTCACGCTTAACACATTGCAAAGGGAATTACTTTTGAAGCTGGTTTTAGCCTCGTACACCGTTAGAATTATAAATAAAGCAAAAAGCACATTACGTACCAACACTTAATTTATTATCTTTAAAGATGTAATTTGATTTCTAATAGATTTGTTATTATAGAGAAGGGAGATCAAAGTCCCGTAAGCTTCCGGCGTGACCTTTTGAGCCACTCACCGAAAATTCTGTACTCACTTTTAAATTATTAAATATTGGTTCTGGCCAGTTAAAAGTTCAAATATTTCGAATATCGCTCGACAAAATTACATCAACGGTGATCATTTCAGTTTATTGCAAGTGCCCAGTAAATGGACAGAAACAAATTTTTGGTACGCAATGGTGCAATGAAAATTTTATACAGACTGGTTTCCAGGTGCTCGATAAAAATGTAAATGATTGCTGGAAGTAGTAGCGCCACACGATTATGACCAAACCAATTGAAGGAATCGAAGAATAAAGCATGGCAAAATTATTGGCAAATTTAAGCCGACTGGCTAATTTGAATTCAGTTTTTGTTCGATTCTACTAAATTTTATTTAATAAACTATAACATTAAAGTTTTAATTTCAATTACTGACGGTAGTTGGAACTAGTGGCTTTATCTGACGGTATTAAGTTTTGTGGCAAATATCAGTTGACACTGAAAAGATTAGCTCGAAAATTTGGTCGAAATTATTATATTTGCGAAAATTAATGACCAAATAGTGACAGTTTTGGAAAAAATTGGTATCTCTGTTAAGAGAAACCAATTTGCCGAGTAATATTATCTAACATATAGCATTAGCGTTTGTTACTGACAAAACCAGGTTGGTTTGCAAAAATGGAATTTATTGGAAACCCCAATTTGAACTGGAAAACTGGAAAATGGCTTCCTCTTTATAAAAAAACAATTTAAAAATCACAAAAAAGCAATAATCGACATTGTCTATGAATTATCTACATACTCTACCAATTGTCGACATTATCTACGTCAACACACGTGAAATTATTTGAGCTTAATTTGCTCACTACAAAGATGAGCAAAGCAATATACATACTCGAGAAATATTTTTTGGCCATATCGTAATTGCTTTTATATCAAGTTTATGATTCTAACAGGTTATGAGTAATGTGAGACATGGAAATCAGGGCCACTAACGAAAAATAATTTATGGCGCCTACATTTCTTAAAATCCATTAATCCCGCAATCAAAATCCACCCACTCACATACTCGTTAATGTAGTTATATTGTTTAAACATTTTGATTTTATTTGCTCATACAAAAGGCATGAGATGATCAATTGCACTTGTTAAAATATATAATATACTGTTGAACTTTGACTCCAAACAAGTTCAACAGACCTGAAAAACACAACAAAATATTAAAGTAAACCAAGATGAACTCATTATTTATTTATAAATTTATCTTAATTAAATATTAGAATTCACCAACTAATAATAATCTTAACATGTAACTTAATATTTCAGTTTTATTTTTATTTCCCATCCTAC
The DNA here is from genome assembly GCA_963691935.1 of Nephrotoma guestfalica. NCBI lineage: Eukaryota > Metazoa > Arthropoda > Insecta > Diptera > Tipulidae > Nephrotoma > Nephrotoma guestfalica. Next base: position 211,736,659 of record OY829913.1, on the reverse strand, counting down.
ACATTTCTCAAATACATTGTGTACTATACGCCACTAATTGCTATCAATTAGCAAAACAAAAAAAAATAGAAAATTGTATGGTGGAAAGTGTATAGAACCGAAGAATTCTTAAATTACCAGTTCTTTCAATATTTACATTTCGATTCTAAAATATAAACGAAAACAAAAGAAAATGAAAATACATAGAGCGACCGGCACCACATAAAAATAAAATTCTATTTATTTCAATTTAAATGAAAAGTTTATTTTCATTTCCACAATTTTCATACACACAGTACTTTTGTTATATTTTTATTTGTCTATTTTATTTTATCTCATTTTCCAAAATATACTTGGGAAAATTAATATTTTATTTATTTTGGTACTTTATTGCCGAACGAATTCAATGAAAATGTACAACAAAAACATAATATATTGAGTACCATGTGATTGTGTATACATCGAAATACAAACATTCTCATGTACAACAATCGACGGCATCAACTGTTACACAAACATAAACTCTGATCGATTTCCACTTAAATTCACAAGAGTCATTTGTCAAAAATAAAGGAAAATGGTAAAATGCAATTGAAATTTTCTGTTATCTGCTATAACATAATTTATGTATCATGATGTAAAACCCGAATCTGTCAGTTTTTTTTTTTTGTATGTCTTGATTGGGAAGAACATTTTCATTTAAAAATAAACTCACCCCATGTGCGACACCCATTGCATCGTGTGTATACGTTTTGTATATTTGCAATGCTCTTCACATACAATGTTTATAGCTAAGCACAATCTATTTTCTTAATTAAATAATTAAATAGTAGAATTTCACCTGTATACAAAAAATAAAAATTATTTTCTTTAAGTTGAACTTTAATATGATCTGCTACACTTTAGTATTATACCTACCATCGTAATGTTTTATTTTTGCTGTACTCGTAGAAGTTAAGCATTTCGTGTTGTAAAACGTTCTGCTGATTTTCGTTTTCAATTAGGTAAATTGCATGCGACTTAATTAAACAATTACGCGAAACATATACGTATACTTTTGTAGTGTTATACACAGGGTGGCGCAACAGTTACTTTTAAGTGAATTCTTATTATATTCTGCAATGATAGTTGGGTTGAAAAAAATACTGCTTAACAGTTATGTCCGAGAAAATTTTACTAATTTCTTTACGAACTGTTTAGTAAAAATTTCTCGAATCGGATGAGTCATGAGAAGTTTTCACTAAGCCACATTTTCCTTTATAAAGGGTGTTTTTTTAGGAGGTTTGTTTTTCCGATAGATGTCGTTTTATTTTATGACAGTTGTTTTGACAGCTCAAAGTGGCATTTCTACTCAGTATTGTTTGGCAAATCATTATGAATAGGTTAACTCCAGAACAACGTTTTCAAATCGTGGAAATTTATTTTCAAAATCAGTGTTCAATTAAAAATGTTTATAGAGCACTTCGTGAATTTTATGGTGCACATAATCGTCCGTCAGAGACCACCATAAAGAACGTAATTACCAAATTTCGGTCTACATTCACTCTTTTGGATGCCAAGCCACCTTCAAGAATGAGAAGAGTTCGTACAGAAGAAAATATTGCTGTCGTTGAGGCCAGTGTCGAAGAAAACGACAATTTATCGATTCGTCGTCGTGCTCAGCAAATTGGACTTTGTCCATCGACTTTATGGAAAATTTTACGTAAAGATTTGGGTTTGGTGCCATACAAAATTCAATTGGTGCAAGAATTAAAGCCACACGACCATCGTTTGCGCCGTGAATTCAGTGATTGGTCGTTAAATCAATTGAACGAAGATCCATTTTTTTACCGTAAAATTCTCTTCAGTGATGAGGCGCATTTTTGGTTAAATGGATACGTCAACAAACAAAATTGTCGCATTTGGAGCAAAGATAATCCACACGCCGTTCTAGAATTACCAATGCATCCTGATAAATGTACTGTTTGGTGCGGTCTATGGGCTGGTGGGATCATCGGTCCATATTTCTTTAAAAATGAGGAAGGACGACGCGTTACCGTGAATGGAAATCGATACAGAACCATGTTAAATGAGTTTTTGTTGTCAAATCTTGAAGATATGGATATGAATGAAATGTGGTTTCAACAAGATGGTGCCACTTGCCATACAGCACGTGAAACAATCGACTTATTGAAAGAAACTTTCAACGACAACATTATTTCGAGAAATGGTCCGGTGAATTGGCCTCCGCGTTCGTGCGATTTGACGCCACTCGATTACTTTTTGTGGGGATACGTGAAGTCATTGGTTTATGTGGATAAACCTCAATCGATTGACGCTTTGGAAACCAATATTCAACGTGTCATTGCTGACATACGCCCTCAAATGCTTGAAAAAGTGCTGGAAAATTGGACCTCCAGAATGACATTTGTGAAAAATAGTCGTGGTAGCCATATGCCAGAAATTGTGTTTAAATGTTAAATGCCAAAAAATTATCTACCAAATAAAAAAAATTTTAGTCATTTCATAATTTTATATGTGTTTTATTCAAAAAAAAAATCGGCAACCTCTTAAAAAAACACCCTTTATGTATTAGTTAGTTAACCCTGTATAAGACGAAATTACAAGCTTTTGAGTTTAAATTTTATTTTATTTCAAAAACCGCTAAATATGATTTTAAAAAATTAAATAAACATAATGACATATCAAAGATTAAAAAAACTAAAATCTAATTTTAAAAATTTTAAGTGTCTGTTTAAACTTTCAAACCCACAGTACTACACTACAACCCATCAAAAATACGGTCAAATAATTTTAATTATAACGCAAATTTCAAAATACATGTTCATAGCCACATACGTATCGCAATCGATTAAAGCTGACCAGCATAGCGAAATACGCCACATCTTTATGTGGATCATCAGGTGCCCCATTTGGCCCGTTCACTTTATCATAATTAGAACGAAAAAGTCCGAAACTGGAAATTCTGTGGAGTGAATCCTGGAGATTTTGGCACATCGCCACATACATAGTGCAATAGACTAGAGCCGTTCAATTTCGCAAAATACGTCACATGTCTATGCGGATCGTCAGGGTACTCCATTTTGGTCCGTTCATTTGATGAATTAGAACGAAAAAGTCCAAAAAATGGAAATTCTGTGGGGCGAATCCTGGATATTTTGCCATATGCCACATACATAGTGCAATAGACTAAAGCCGTTCAATTTCGCAAAAATAAGTCACATGTCTCTATGCGGATCGTCAGGTACTCCATTTTGGTCCGTTCATTTGATGAATTAGAACGAAAAAGTCCAAAAATGGAAATTCTGTGGGGCGAATCCTGGATATTTTGCCATATGGCCACATACATATTGCAATAGACTAAAGCCGTTCAATTTCGCAAAAATACGTCACATGTCTATGCGGATCGTCAGGGTGCTCCATTTTGGTCCGTTCATTTGCTCAAGTAGAACGAAAAAGTCCAAAAATGGAAATTCTGTGGGGCGAATCCTGGATATTTTGCCATATGGCCACATACATAGTGCAATAGACTAAAGCCGTTCAATTTCGCAAAATACGTCACATGTCTATGCGGATCGTCAGGGTGCTCCATTTTGGCCCGTTCATTTGATCAATTAGAACGAAACAGTTCAAAACTGGAAATCTTGTGGGGCGAATCCTGGATGGTTTGCCACATGACCACATACATATTGCAATAGACTAAAGCCGTTCAATTTCGCAAAAATACGTCACATGTCTATGCGGATCGTCAGGGTTGTCCCATTTTGGCCCGTTCATTTGATCAATTAGAACGAAAAAATCCAAAAATGAAAATTCTGTGGGGCGAATCCTGGATATTTTGCCATATGGCCACATACATAGTGCAATAGACTAAAGCCGTTCAATTTCGCAAAAATACGTCACATGTCTATGCGGATCGTCAGGGTGCTCCATTTTGGCCCGTTCATTTGATCAATTAGAACGAAAAAGTTCAAAACTGGAAATCTTGTGGGGCGAATCCTGGATGGTTTGCCACATGACCACATACATATTGCAATAGACTAAAGCCGTTCAATTTCGCAAAAATACGTCACATGTCTATGCGGATCGTCAGGGTGTCCCATTTTGACCCGTTCATTTGATCTAAATTAGAACGAAAAAGTTCAAAAATTGAAATTCTGTCGGGCGAATCCTGGATTTTTGGCCACATGACCACATACATAGTGCAATAGATTGAATTCGTTCAATCTCGCAAAATACGTCACATGTCAAATTTTTTTTATTTATCTGGTACCATTTTACTTCGTGTTTTTGGCCGTATTAATTACATATTAATTATTTTATTAAATTATTAATTCAAATATTTGACATTTCAAATATTCGATTATTACGATGAGTATTTTTTTGTTTAACTTTGTACCAATTTTCTCGAGTTTAACTCATATTTCGTCTTATACAGGTAATAACACTAATCATGTGCAATTGAAACAAGTCGCAAACGATTCGTAAAAACTTCCAGTGCGTTGCAGTTCTCAAGGTAATTGTGAAATTGTCAAAATATTTTTAAGTGCTATTTCCAGTAGTCTTAAGTAAGCTAAACAAATAAAAAAAAGTATGGGAACTTAAATGGAAAATTTTTAACAAATTTTTAAAGAATTGGTAGCTATTCATGAGATTTTAATTTGTTTCGATTTATGAGCTCACCCTTCAAATCAAAACCAACTCTATACTTTGTTAGAGTTGCGAAATAAAAACTTATTTATAATAAAGTTAACAATTGTAAACGACAAATTATTATTATTGTTTTAAAACTGCAAAATTTAAATATTTTGATGTCGTTGGATATAGTAGGATTTATAAGCGGACGAAGAATCAGGCCTCTGCTCTGATTTTGTTTAATACTGATTATTTAAATTACCGCTGGTGCTAAACTACAAAATAACTTAATCGGCAGCAGCAGCTATTAGAAAAACAACCGAAAGTATTGGTTACTAGTGGAAATTTTTGAGATATTGCCAACAACTGAAAATAACTTATATGGCGGCTGCAGAAAATCAAAAATTTATAGTAAAAATTCTAATGCATAAATTTTCCCCAAATTTTCCTTGAAGTCCCATAAAATTGACAACCAGCGATAATTATTTATCGAACTTAGAACAAGCTAACCAAAACCTTTACCAATTTACAGTCTCCCGTTCAACCTAGAAAATAATTCAATTAAAGAAGTTGAACCCCGAAAATACAAAAACTATCTAGGTACAGCAATATTTGTCTGCATTTAAATTTTATTCTGTAGTCTCCAAGCCATCTATAATTTCAAAATTTCAAACATCCGCTGGAATATCAAATTTACTAGCCAACCCGGTGATAGCCATTGTGATTTCTACCTTGTCTGCTTCCATAAAAAGTCATGAAAATTTGCAAGCTTCCTAAAAAAATATTAATTAGAATTAAAAGTTAATTTAAACAGGAATCGGGCAACACCATTGTTATGTAATTTTTTAAAACTTCCCTCCTCCGGCACTGCAATTTTCCATACAATCATAATAATTTGATCTATTAAAATAATTTTATTAAACCCATTGACGTATTCTTAAATTCCCAAATAAATTAAATCAATAATTTGAATAGTATCAATTAGTTAAAAGAATTAAATGAATTATTACTACTAATTCCAACCAATTGTAGCCGCATTGATTGGCTTTTAAATTAAAATTTTATTTTTAATTAGAAAGTAGTATACGGCTTCAAAGATATTCTGTAATCAAAAATCTTCATTAGAACTAAATAAATTAGCTTAATCAGGAACTGCAATGAATAATAGTATTAATAATGCACACCTGATAAACCTCGATAACTCTGCTGCTAATCAAACTAAAATCTAATAAATATAATAATTTATTACTCAGAAGCTGAATAATTGGATACAGGAATATCACTAAAATCAGCCAACCTCTGCAATCATAATACGGCCGAGTAGAAGGCGAATAAAAAAACATGTCAACATCTTTATACAAATGTTGGAAATGGAAATCATGGAAATGTGCTTCTGTTAAGATCTTCCCCGACCCCACCCATCCATATCTCGTACATGCGGCGTGCACATAAACTCTGCCCATCCTCCCTCAATTCCGATAAACTACATATACCATTCACTTTCAAGTCATTCCTCATTCAGAACTTCACCATTCTGCGCTAGTACGTTCTAATCCGGCGATCACCGTACAATATACAGAGCAAAATTTGTGTGTATGTACATAGAGTAGATGACGAACGAAATTACCACTCTTCAAGCATACACCCCAACCAAGATCTATACATTTTATACGACGATCATCAAATCAAAGAAACCACCACGAGAAAATGGTAAATTTCTAAACGAAAACTACCCTAAAAATAAAAAAACAATTCAGCAAAACCAAAGATAAATACACAAAGTTCATGGTCAGTCGAATGAAAATTCATTTCTCCGCCGCATCTACAAATCATTCATTTGATTGGAGATAGGTAGAAATTGTTCACATGCATTTCAATTGAACTGAAATGCCAACGACAAGGAACAGCTTCGGCTTTAACTTCGGGCCAAGACGAATTACCAGAATTCATCTATGGCAGGGCCGATCATTGAGATGCGGTTTATTAATCGAGAGCTTGTTCTAAGTAGTAAGTGCACAAAGAATGTCTACAACTGAACTAAATCAACTCAGATAAGGAAGACTGTTGAAATGCACGTTTGCCTTTCATACTAATCACAGATCATTCCCTTCGAAAATAATGATGATTGCCTTAATTTCGTTCTCGATTCTCCTCTAGATCGCTCTTTTTATAGAATAGTTAAGACTACGTATACAAATCACAGTTACAAGTTTAAAATTCAGGTCCCAAGCATTGGACGTGGCTACTTTTGGTTTGTACAAAAAAACAGTGTCTAGTGTGGCACAGCATTTTAATCACTCTTACTCATCGGCCTGAAAAGTTATCGAAAACAAATGGCACTATTCTGGTTATCCCTGGGAATAGGGAATGGGGAAAACATTTTCATAACATCCTTCTCCAAACCTTGTTTTATCTGGCCTACTGTTGGAATTATTTGAGTGTAAATATTTTAGAAACAAAGATTTACTGGGATTATTTTTCCCTATAAAAATGTTGTGGAACAAAATTTTCCCAATCAACTTTGTTTCGAAAAATACTTACACTCAACTAACTCCAACAGTAGGCCAGAAAAACATAATTCAGACAAAAGTGCCATGAAAATATTTTTCCCAATTCGATATTCCCATGTAATTTTTATTTAAACATTTTGTTTCTGGCATGCTAAGGTAAAAATTTAGTGTGAATTTTAGAGTTTTTAAAACAAACTTAAATGGGGAATAATTTTCCTTGCCAATTTAGATATGGAAAAATTATTCCCAATTTATAAATATTTACATCTAACTTTCCTCCTCAATAGCCCGGCAAAAATATTTGAACAGAAATTACATACAAATTCTTTCCCCAGTTCCCCATTACCGGGGAACCATTAGAATAGTGCCACAGGGAAAGCCGAAATAATGCCACAGATGAAAAGACTTTATATAATGCACATTATAAATGATACGGATGCTCACTCGCACTATCTAGAAAGTAAAAAAAGCGGTAATGGATTATCAGGCAGATTTCAAAAAGACAAAGCAAACTTTTAAACCTCAAGCGTTTAGTTCAACGTCGATATACAAAAATCAATGAAGAGTAAAATTTTTGTGTTGTGAACTAATCTACTAACCTTTTTATATTTTTGATGAGGTTATGCACTCGACTAGAAGTGAACTCCCACGCTTTTAATTGTTAAATCAATAGGACCTGGATTGACGATTGAAATAAACTTAGATAAAACTAGAAAGAACGTTGGTTAATATCGATCAACCAAGATGTGCAGTGTGTTTCAAAATGTGTATGTAGATGATGGTATTATCATTCACAAAGCGAAGTAGAACGAGCGAACAAATTTATTTGCGCACGCCACCACCCCAATAATTTAATTAATTAATTAATATTATAATAAATAATTAAATTACTAAATAATTTACGTTAAAATAAAAATTTAATAACACAATTTATAAAATAATATTTTATGTATAAATTATTTTATATACAACTTTTACAAGCTCCACTCATATTTGAGCACATAATGGTGTTTACGCTTTCACGAGTAATGACAAACTAAATATTACGCTGGCGATATACTCGACGCGACCGACGTGACCAAGTAAAAAGAAAAAGTAAAATTATGCAAATTTATACTAAGCGACTCAGACGTGAAACAAAAAAAGTTGATTTAACTTTAACTTTTTGTTTATTTCTAAAGTGACATCTTACCGAAATTTTATGAAATAATTAACCAATTTTTGTTTTATTTACGCTACCATTTTGACATTTTGAAAAGTTCAAATGCGCGTTTTTCTTCAAATTACAAATTTTTATATTTTCAATTTTTATTATTTCACAAAAAATGAAAAAAATAAAAACAAAGTCAAAGGAAATGTGGAAAACGTGAATTCATATACTGAGCTTATCTTGAGTATACTCGTAAGCGCATTTTGACATTTTGAAGTTTCTGAGTAACGTCTCCAGCATTAATGTGGAATGTCAACATGATAAAACGCCGTAGGTGTCATTGTAAAATAATGTTTAGTACTAAAGTTACGCCATCTCTTAGAAAATCCAGAAAACTAAGTTATACACCCAATATATACCTATCATCTACATCCAAAATTTAATTACATCACTCGGTAGCTAACGGATCAAAGAAATCGTTACGATGAGTGGGGACTGTGACGCATTGCTTTCGGTGGAGGAAGCCCGCCATTTTAACTTTCGCCGTTTGTATTGAACTCTGTATTTTCTTAACCGATTACTTAGGATTGGGTATGTTGGATGGAAATTAGATTCTTAAATGATTTTTGCAAGAAGTTCTCTAATATGGCCTGCAGGGCGGAACTCGGTAATTTCTTAACCGATTATGATGGGATTGTGTATGTTGGATGGAAATGAGTTTCTTAAATGTTGTTTGGAAGAAGTTCTGGAATATGGCCTACTGGGATGGAATTTCGGTAATTTCATAATCGATTATGATGGGATTTTGCATGTTGAATTGAAATGGGATTCTTAAATGAGTTTTGAAAGAAGTTCTGGAATATGACTTTCTAGGGCGGAACTCGGTAATTTGTTAACCGATTATGACGAGATTGGATATGTTGGTCGGAAATGAGATTCTTAAATTCTCGGCCATTTCCTAACCTTTTATGATGGTATTGGGTATGTTGGATGGAAATGAGATTCTTAAATGATTTTGGGATAGTTCTGGAATATGGCTTTCTGGGGCGGAACCCGGTAATTTCTTAACCGATTATGATGGGATTGGGTCTGTTCGCCGTTTGTATTGAACTCTGTATTTTCTTAACCGATTATCTAAGGATTGGGTATGTTGGATGGAAATAAGATTCTTAAATGACGTTTGGAACAAGTTCTGGAATATGGCTTTCTGGGATAGAACTCGGTAATTTGTTAACCGATTATGACGAGATTGGATATATTGGTCGGAAATGAGATTCTTGAATTCTCGGCCATTTCCTAACCTTTTATGATGGTATTGGGTATGTTGGATGGAAATGAGATTCTTAAATGATTTTGGGATAGTTCTGGAATATGGTTTGCTGAGGCGGAACCCGGTAATTTCTTAACCGATTATGATGGGATTGGGTCTGTTCGCCGTTTGTATTGAACTCTGTATTTTCTTAACCGATTATCTTAGGATTTTGTATGTTGGATGGAAATAAGATTCTTAAATGATGTTTGGAAGAAGTTCTGGAATATGGCCTGCTGGGATAGAACTCGGTAATTTCATAACCGATTATGATGGGAATTTGCATGTTGGATTGAAATGAGATTCTTAAATGAGTTTTGAAAGAAGTTTTGGAACATGGCTTTCTGGGGCGGAACTCGGTAATTTATTAACCGATTATGATGGGATTGGATATGTTGGTCGGAAATGAGATTCTTAAATGATGTCTGGAAGAAGTTCTGGAATATGGTTTACTGGAATGAAATTTCGGTAATTTCTCTTAACGATTATGATGGGATTTTGCATGTTGAATTGAAATGGGATTCTTAAATGAGTTTTGAAAGAAGTTCTGGAACATGATTTTCTAGGGCGGAACTCGGTAATTTGTTAAACGATTATGACGAGATTGGATATGTTGGTCGGAAATGAGATTCTTGAATTCTCGGCCATTTCCTAACCGATTGTGATGGTATTGGGAATGGTGGATGGAAATGAGATTCTTAAATGATTTTGGGATAGTTCTGGAATATGGCTTTCTGGGGCGGAACCCGGTAATTTATTAACCGATTATGATGGTATTGGGTCTGTTCGCCGTTTGTATTGAACTCTGTATTTTCTTAACCGATTATCTTAGGATTGGGTATGTTGGATGGAAATAAGATTCTTAAATGATGTTTGGAAGAAGTTCTGGAATATGGCCTGCTGGGATAGAACTCGGTAATTTCATAACCGATTATGATGGGAATTTGCATGTTGGATTGAAATGAGATTCTTACATGAGTTTTGAAAGAAGTTTTGGAACATGGCTTTCTGGGGCGGAACTCGGTAATCTGTTAACCGATTATGACGAGATTGGATATGTGGGTCGGAAATGAGATTCTTGAATTCTCGGCCATTTCCTAACCGATTGTGATGGTATTGGGAATGTTGGATGGAAATGAGATTCTTAAATGAGTTTTGAAAGAAGTTCTGGAACATGACTTTCTAGGGCGGAACCCGGTAATTTGTTAACCGATTATAAAGAGATTGGATATATTGGTCGGAAATGAGATTCTTGAATTCTCGGCCATTTCCTAACCGATTATGATGGGATTGGGTATGTTGGATGAAAATGAGATTCTTAAATGAGTTTTGAAAGAAGTTCTGGAACATGACTTTCTGGGGCGGAACTCGGTAATTTTTTAACCGATTATGACGAGATTGGATATGTTGGTCGGAAATAAGATTCTTGAATTCTCGGCCATTTCCTAACCGATTATGATGGTATTGGGTATGTTGGATGGAAATGAGATTCTTAAATGATTTTAGGATAGTTCTGGAATATGGCTTTCTGGGGCGGAACCCGATAATTTGTTAACCGATTATGATGGTATTGGGTCTGTTCGCCGTTTGTATTGAACTCTGTATTTTCTTAACCGATTATCTTAGGATTGGGTATGTTGGATTGAAATAAGATTCTTAAATGATGTTTGGAAGAAGTTCTGGAATATGGCCTGCTGGGATAGAACTCGGTGATTTCATAATCGATTATGATGGGATTTTGCATGTTGAATTGAAATGGGATTCTTAAACGAGTTTTGAAAGAAGTTCTGGAACATGACTTTCTAGGGCGGAACCCGGTAATTTGTTAACCGATTATGACGAGATTGGATATATTGGTCGGAAATGAGTTTCTTGAATTCTCGGCCATTTCCTAACCGATTATAATGGTATTGGGAATGTTGGATGAAAATGAGATTCTTAAATGAGTTTTGAAAGAAGTTCTGGAATATGACTTTCTGGGGCGGAACTCGGTAATTTTTTAACCGATTATGACGAGATTGGATATGTTGGTCGGAAATGAGTTTCTTGAATTCTCGGCCATTTCCTAACCTTTTATGATGGTATTGGGTATGTTGGATGGAAATGAGATTCTTAAATGATTTTGGGATAGTTCTGGAATATGGTTTTCTGAGGCGGAACCCAGTAATTTCTTAACCGATTATGATGGGATTGGGTCTGTTCGCCGTTTGTATTGAACTCTGTATTTTCTTAACCGATTATCTTAGGATTGGGTATGTTGGGTGGAAATAAGATTCTTAAATGATGTGTGGAAGAAGTTCTGGAATATGGCCTGCTGGGATAGAACTCGGTAATTTCATATTCGATTATGATGGGATTTTGCATGTTGGATTGAAATGGGATTCTTAAATGAGTTTTGAAAGAAGTTTTGGAACATGGCTTTCTGGGGCGGAACTCGGTAATTTTTTAACCGATTATGACAAGATTGGATACGTTGGTCGGAAATGAGATTCTTGAATTCTCGGCCATTTCCTAACCGATTGTGATGGTATTGGGAATGTTGGATGGACATGAGATTCTTAAATGATTTTTTGCAAGAAGTTCTCTAATATGGCCTGCTGGGGCAGAACTCGGTAATTTATTAACCGATTATGATGGGATTGGATATGTTGGTCGGAAATGAGATTCTTAAACGATGTCTGGAAGAAGTTCTGGAATATGGTTTACTGGAATGAAATTTCGGTAATTTCTCTTAACGATTATGATGGGATTTTGCATGTTGGATTGAAATGAGACTCTTAAATGAGTTTTGAAGGAAGTTCTGGAACATGGCTTTCTGGGGCGGAACTCGGTAATTTGTTAACCGATTATGACGAGATTGGATATGTTGGTCGGAAATGAGATTCTTGAATTCTCGGCCATTTTCTAACCGATTATGATGGGATTGTTTATGTTGAATGGAAATGAGAGTCTTAAATAATTTTTGGAATAAGTTCTGAAACATGGTTTTCTGGGGCGGAACTCGGTAATTTGTTAACCGATTATGACGAGGTTGGATCTGTTGGTCGGAAATGAGATTCTTGAATTCTCGGCCATTTCTTAACTGATTATGATGGGATTGGGTATGTTGGATGGAAATGGGAAACTTAAACGAATTTTGTAAGAAGATTTGGATTATGGCCATTTGGGGCGAAATTCGGTAATCTCTTAACAGGTTATGATTTTATTGGATATGTTGCTCGGAAATGAGAATATTGGAAGAATTTGTGGAATATAGATACCTGGGTCAAAACTCGGTAACTTCCTAACCGATTATGATCGGATTGTGTATGTTTCACTGGAAATGGGATGCTTAAATGATTTTTGGAAGAAGTTCTGGAATATGGTCACCTAGGACGGAACTCGGTAATTTCTTAACCAATTATGTTAGAAATGGGTACATTGGATGGAAATAAGATATGATTTTTGGAAGAAGTTCTCTAATATGGCCACCTGGGGTGGAACCATAAAATTATATATGCGTTAAATTGTACATATTCACGTCATATGTCCGTAACGTGATACAGACACCCATTTTTTGTGCAAACTGTTTCGTGGTTCGAAGTTTTATCGATCTTTACCAAAAACTTGCATAAACTCTAAAACATTTCGACGAATTGTATCAGATGATACTTGGAACCAACCACTTACACAATAAGTTCGAATCAGAATAGTAATTCTATTCAATTCAGCTAAATTATGCACCTCATGACAACAACCCGTTTAAAAAACTACTTAACGACGATATAACTTTATCTCTGAAGTGTGAAATCGCCATAAGAAAATATAATAAAATAGTTTGGGCACCAATAAAATCGTTGGGCTTACGATTAAGTGCTTATATGATGATGTGTCTGTACGGTTAAATATTTATGATGATGTGGTCTACGATTAAATATTTACGCTGGTATGTACGTAAATCTAAAAAACCACTACAATAGGTTTCATTTACCTTCTACACATTAATTATTTTGTTATCACTTACAAAATATTACATAAGCGCAATTTTATAATTCATTTCAATAAAATTATTTATCGCGATCGACACCGTCACAAATAGAATACGAACACAAGATTCGCCATTCACCCAATGTCACATTTCCACCATATACAGACGCCCATAATATGTCTAATAAAAATATTTCAATCTATTTTTGTAATTAATAATAATATCCGTATTGAACATTTCGCTTTTTGGTGGCTATTAATAGCATCAAATATTACATAAACCAATAATAACAATAATAATAAATCATAAATTTAAATTTATTACAAATTTTCTAATTTCATAATATTCAATCAAATTCAATTTTGAATCATGAAAGCGAATAAAAATTCAATTTAAATAAATAAATTCAAAAATTTATATAAACAATTTCGAATTTGTTTATTAATCGGAAGAATAATCATTAAATAATTTTAATAATAATTATTATTATTTATGACATATTAATAAATAATATTTTTTTTTTCGTTAAAGTTGAAATAAATTTTTAATTTTTTTAAAATAATTTAATAAATAAATAATCATCGTGAAACGGGAGAGCATATACATTTAAATATGCAAATACATTTTTGTGTATGGTGCCATAGTGCAATAAATAATATTTTATTGAATAATCGTCAGTTGATTATGTACCTACGGCATTGGATGTGTTTTCAGGTGACAACATGATTTTAAGTGTAAAAATAATAATTATCGCTCATATTTATTTAATGAAATATAAATTTTTAAATTAATCGTAATTATATGCAAATAATTTTATTTTTGTGATGTCAAAGTGATTATCGTGGTGTGTTTAAATTGAATAACGTGTCCGTTGCAATGTAAATTGATTGCATTTAGTGCATTCGCATTGCATAATTTTGCTAGGTGTGCTTAGTGTTAAACAAAATTATTATGGCATATTAGTGATCTGTTTAGCGGCCTATTAAATATTAATAAGTTTTTGATCGTTGCTTGAAAATATTTGTTGGTATTGTGTTTGTGATAATTTGTTATTAATAAAATAATGGAAACAAAATAATTGTGATAAAATGCTGTTTTGGATATACGCAGATTTTCAAAATCGTTAAATTTAAATTTAAAAAAGGTTTGTTTTACTACAGCTGTTGTTGGTGAGAATGTATGACACTTTGAATCACTTAAATTTTATTATTAAATCAAACCAAATTTTGTCTGGTATTTGCGGTCCTAAGTTCCACCAAAATATTCTCTGCTTACACCCTAAAATGAAGAACAATGGTTTATTTTTATTATATAATTCACCAAATGTCTAAAGAAACCTGCAACAAAACGTATCGTGTACGTATCTTGGAATTTGCATAAAATCCGAATGTAAACAAAAAACCCAATGGTATGGAAACGTCATAATTTGCATTGTTCAAACACACACTCATACGAATGTAACCGATTTGGTTGCATGCAGCTAACTTAAATATAATATAATCTGGCAATTTTACAAAGTGTGACATTTTCAAACCATACCAAAAAAAACGAAAAATCACTTTCACTTACCAAAAATCCAGATAGAAGATAATGTCAATTATTAAATCCAAAAACGATTGTGCAACAATTTTTAAGCATAATAAATAAAATTGTATAACTTGAGTGCATGGTTTTTTAAGCCATTCAATGACCACCAATAGTAACCACAATATCGAGTAGCTTGCTGAATCACCAATGGCGGTGCACATCAACAATTTATCATCCAATTTCATCCGAACAATCTCAACCTTTTTCAAACATAACATTTGTTGCCGAAACCCGGGATTTTTTCATCTTGTAGTATCAGCAAAACAATCAGCTAAGTAGAATTTTCTAAATTATTTCTGCCTAGATAATATATAAAAACGTGCAAAGTTACGCCTGCTGGGCGCAATTAAACCGCGTGGCATTTTATCGAAAATTTGTATTGAAATCTGAAATTAATAATCAGATATTAGAATTTGCAGAAAGAATTACGGAAACTACCACACTCGAGACCATAAAAATCAGTTTAGATATTCTTGAAACGAGGTATCAGACGGCCAATGAGCTGGGACTACAGCTATTTGAAAGCCCAACTTATGTAACAATTACTCCACAAGTTGATGAAGTATATAAAGGCACAAGAGCTGTTACTTCAGGCATGTGGTCGTCATGGACGAAGTGGTCTCAACCCAAACAAGGATTTGAATACCACGCTGGAGCAGTTTTTCGATCAACAGAAAACATTTTACGAAGGTGTCAATATGCCCCAACAAGTTCGTCTATCCAAAATTAATATTAAGTCATTTTCGGTTGATTATCAACATTGGGCATCATTTCACGACCTATTCAAAACAATTATACATAACAACAGTTGCATTAGTAGTGTCCATAAGCTGCAAATGTTCAAAAGCTTACTTAAGGATGAAGCAGCGTCATTAATCAGGCATGTTTCCATCATCGAATCCAATTATGCAGAATGGACTAAATTATGCAATCGGGGCAACAAAATGACACCAATAGTAACAACGCTAGTGAAAACCTTTATGGAGCAGAAACCTTATACTCGTACACGTAGCAACGGAAAGGATTTACTTCGAATTAGTGAAAGTTCTGATGAAGTAATTCGAGGATTGCGAGTGCTATGGGACCACAAGCCGAAACGAGAGCTCCGTGGCTCATCCAAATAATATTGTTGAAAATTGATGAGGAAACCAAGCAATTGTGGGCGAATGAGTCAGTGGATAAAGACTTTCTTACAGTGACAAATCTATTAACGTTTTTAAACAAGAGATGCGACGCCCTGGAAATATGTGATTTCACAAGTACACGAGTGTCAACAAGATCTTATCAGCTCAATTTAATCCGACGTTCGAGTGTGTGGTTTGTAAGCAACCACATCCCATATTTCGATGTCCAGAGTTTAAAAATATGAATACGGTTGCGAGATCCAAAATGGTTCCAAAAAATAAGTTATGTGGCAATTGACTAAAAAAAATGCACTGGTACAAAGTGCTTTCTGAATCGTCATGTCTAATCTGACACAAGCGACATCACACCTTACTACACCTACGTCAGAATAAAACTCATGAAAATTGTGGTGCGTAGAGCGGAGCCAAATCAAGCCAAACTACAAGGTCCACTATTGAATCAACGCAAGCGAACAATAACCAGGTTAATACACAGGTACTTCACACATACTACTCCTCGACGAACACGGTACTACCAACAACAGTTATCTACATAAAATCACGTACCGGTGAACTCCAGTTGCATCGAACATTGCTAGATTCGGGCTCACAAACTTCTTTCGTCACCGAATCTTGCGCGCGAAGCCTAGGCTTAAAGCGGAGTAACGCTTCATACACCGGCTAGAAAACCGAGGGGGAAAATCAGTCCAATCTATTACCAACTAAACCAGTAATACTCAACAAATCGCCTATGAATGTGGAATTAGCAGATCCCGAATTCTGTACTCCACATAAAATCGACGTACTTCTCGGAGCCGACATATTTTTCGAGATTCTCAATCCTGGAAGGCACATAATTCACGGATTACCGCAGTCTTCCAAGTTTGGCTGGTTAGTAGCGAGATTATCAAACAACCGGTCACGACATCTCACCAATTTACACGTCAGCTCTGATCCTTATTTCAAATTACTAACGATGAACTACGCTGAGATTTGAAAAAATTCTGGGAATTAGAAGAATTTTCATCTCACATCAATCTCGCCAGCAGCATCCATGAATGTGAAGCCTTTATTGCGAAACTATTACCAGAAGCAGAAATGGGCAATTCATCGTAAAACTTCTTTTTTTAAAACCAAACCCTCCATTAGGCAGTTCTTATAAAGCAGCACATGATCGACTACTCTCAATAGAAAGAAGGTTTGCGAGAGCACCAGAGTTTTTTGAATCGTACCGACAATTCATGACTGAGTATAATACCATGGGACATATGAGGTACTTACCACCAGAACAAATTCCAAGCAAGATGACAAAAATATTATTTACCGTATCATGCGGTTATCAAGCCCAGCAGTATCACGACCAAATTAAGAGTCACAATTATCCTAAATTTTCGAAAACATGCAATCGCCCTAGTAGCAGACATAGAAAAAATATACCCCCGATACTTCGATGCAACAAATCAAAACATACAAACTAAACACAGTGACTTATGGAACTGCATGTGCACCCTATTTAGCGTTAAAAATATTCAAGGAATCTGCAGAAGTGGCTACTAAGCGTTACCCAACAGCATGTCAAATCATTAAGCATGACTTCTACGTTGATGATTTGCTGACCAGATGTATCAATATTCAAGAAGCAGTAAAACTTAAAGAAGAATTAAACAACATTTTGAGTGAAACTGGTTTCAACCTAAGAAAGTGGAAGTCTAATTCTCCAGAATTTTTGAATTCATTTTCACCAAACGAAGTGCAAGATATACCAAAGTTGATTGAATACGATGCAACTATCAAGACTCTTGGCATTACATGGAACGCAGAACTCGACACATTTTCGTTCAAAGTTCAAAAGGCTTTGAAGACACAAATTGGACCAAAAGTAAAATCTTGTCGACGGCAGCCAAATTATTTGAACCTTTGAGGTGGCTTGCACCTACTATAATTATTTGTAAAATGTTTTTACAGAAGTTATGGCTACTGAAAGTTCAGTGGGACGCTAAACTACCAAATAATATCGAAGATGTGTGGAAGGCACTTTATCATTTATTACCAGAATTGGAAGCAGTTCAAGTTACTCGACGTCTAACATCATTATCACATACAACACAACATCAACTACACGCATTCTGTGATGCCCCCGAAACTGTCTATGGGTGCGCCGTATATTTGAAAGCTACGAACGAGTCTGGCGAAACTATCGTAAACATTGTGATGGCTAAGAGTAAAGTTGCACCAATAAAGCAAATATCGCTACCGCGATTGTAACTGTGTGCAGGAGTGTAGAGATATTCGCTTGTACAGATTCTATTATAGTACTCCATTGGTTATCTGATGTCTCTCGACGATGGAAAAGTTTCATTGACAATCGAACGGCAGTAATTCTTGAGACCATTTCTCGAACCAAGTGGCAACATGTTGACACAAAAAATATTCCGGCTTATGTAATAACAAGGGGAGTCAAACCAAAGGCATTAATCACCACTTTGGTTGACAGAGGCCAACTTAGTTAAATCAACGAGAGCAAAATTGGCCGAAACCAAAATTCACACCAGCAGAAGTGGAAGAAGCCTCTGTGGAAAAACAGTCCATGTACACCAACATTTTGACAGCGACGACTACTGAAGAAGACGTAGTTCTAAATCTATTAACAAAGTTATCATCCTGGTACAAAATTCGAAAGGTAATGGTTTATATTTTGAAATTCGGAAGCCAACCCGCACGAAACACCTTACCAATTATCATAAGGATACAATCACGCCAGCTGACCTGAATGATGGTGAAGACATAATTCTACGCGATGTACAACAATGTACCTTTTAACCCAAAATATCAACTCTTAATAAACACTTACCATCACCATCAAAACACCGTTTATCTTCACTCGACCCATTTGTTGCTTCGGATGGGTTACTAAGAATAGGCGGGTGCCTCAGAAAGTCATCACTATGATATTCTACCAGGTAGCCTGTGATTATATTGGTAATTCATTAACTTTAAGCATTCTAAGAAGCAAGTATTGGATGATAGGGGCAAGATATATAATCAAACGCTGCGTAAAATCCTGCACGGTGTGTATCCGCCATCGTTACCCCAAAAAAGTTCAAAAATGAGCGATTTGCCAGCGATACGATGCATCCAAAGTCGACCATTTCTGAAAACAGGTTTCGATTATGCTGGGCCGATTTATATCAAACGAAGTAAACGCTACACATCTCGCAACAAACTTTATCGCAACACATACATTTATATCGTGACCAAAATCCGCACCAAACAGTCACTCGTTGAGGATGAATCGCCTTCTCTACGATCATGTGCGGGTTTTCCGTGCCCCAAATGCGACAATTCTGCTTGTTTACATAGCCGAAAAGATGGAAATGCGCCTCATCCGCCAGCGAACCGAAATCGCAATGGGTAGTCTGTTTGCTTCAGTACCTGAACCAATTGAACTTTATACAGTGTCATACCAAGGTCTTTATGTAGAATTCGTCGCAATGTTGTGCATGAAATGTTCAATTCTTGAGCACGATGACGAGTTGACGTTCCCAGCGACTCACGCACATTCTCGGCTACAGCATCAACATTTTCGGGTGTACGCTTGGTTGGCTGCTCGATTCGTGTTGGTTTATTAATTAGCAAGTCCGTTTCTTTAACTTTATTCACAAAATAACGCACATATGGAGCTCCCGGCGCTTCGTTTCTTCCGAAAACCATACGCAATTCTCGCACACATTCTGCAACATTACCATGATTTTCAAAGTAATGTTTCAATATTTCCCAGCGTTGTTCAAGCAAATACACAACCATTTTCATTCAGCGGAAGGGTAAAAATAAATTTCTGTCAAATCACAAGTGGCATAACCCTTACCATAATCAAAATAACCGCTAGTTCAAAAAAAAAATTAAATGACCCACCCTGTACATATTAAATTGACCCAAACTTTATAAAGGTGTTCATCCTCTTTTATGACATTCCACATACTCTGTGTAGCATTAAATGATTACAACTGGCTGAAATTTAGCAGAAAATGTATCTTGCTCTCCTAGTAATAGTTGTCGTGGATGTTGAAGTTTTTCGAATTTTTTAACATCTTGTTAACATTCGCCGCGTCAGCACAAAATAGATAAATTATGATAATTTATAAACAGCCTTTCTCCGTTCCGTTTTAAGCGGGCGAAAAAATCCGACATCTAAAGGCTTTAATAGTTGAGTTGCATTGGGATAAAGCACTATTAAAACAATTTAGTTATTTTTGAAAAGTTCGCTTAAAGTCAAAGATAAATGTGAATCATCCGTACATCACGTCGTGGCTTGCTTCATTAATCTATCTAATTTTTTTATTTACCTTTTCTGTATACCTAAGACTTAAATTTGACTTAAAGATTTATTTTTGATTATTCTGTATCCAACTTCAGTTGTGTTGTAGAATTATAGGTGACATGGACTCCCTAATTCGCTTGAAATTAAATAAAACAGAAATAATTCTAATGCCTCATGCATCGCGATTTAGGGGACTACAATGAACTTTTTTTTTAATTTTATTTTTATTATCTCTGCAATCTGTTCTGGGGCCAAGGCTCTCCCAACTCTTTCACGGTTAGCTTTTTCCTTCCTTACTTTTACGCCAGTGTGCAGGCCAATTCGAGGACGTACGGTCATAGGTCCGATTTTGTTACCATCTGCACATTGCATAGCTCCATGCCAGCCTATACTGGCATGGAAGATGGGTCGGCCCATGAGTTTTGCACTGAACTTGAACTTGAACCAACTAAAATTATTCTTAACTACCATAATTACAAATATTTATCATATAACTTTAAATAGGTAACCAATTAAACAATTTATATGCTTTATTTTTTCAGGTGAGGGTCACTTTAGGCAATAAAATATTCAGTCTGTAAGTATCTTTGATTAATATTATGTTAATGTACACAATTCACAATTACTAGACATTAAGGTAGATACTGATTTTGAATTGGCAAATTTAAATTATTTTGTTTTGCCTCAACTTCAGTTTTTTCTTAGTGAATTTATTTTAAACTAGATGACCACGTGAGCTTCGTGCCACCTAAAATTGATTTCATTGTAACTCTTCAAAAGCGATTATGAATCCCAATCAACCTGCCAACTCCACTGTATACGGTTTGAGTTTCATTTGGTTCATTTAGAACCTCGTTCGTAATTCAAGTGAATTGAATGTTCTTTGATTTCCATGGAAAAGAAATGAGAATAACATTCAATGCAAAGCTTTGTGGTCAACTACGTTTTTCCAAACTCGAAACTCCAAGTTTATCCCGCAAACTTCCATCGACTGGCCTTATGATTTGTTAATGATAATCACGAATGCCAGACGCACGGGGAATTGCAGCCGTTTGAAATCGAATGACAAGTTCGTTGGAGTCACCGAGATGCGCGGAATCAAAACATCCTCTCCTTTGTACTGTTCCTTGAAAATCGTCCTCTTGGTCATGTTGTTCATAAGCTTTTTCACAGCCAGGCTAGTTCCGTTGCACATTCGAGGTTGATTGATGTTACGCAACATAAAAAGGACTGAGCCTACTCTTAACTGCGAATTGTGAGGTGGTAATCCGAGCAATTCCAGCGAATTCAAGAATTATGTTGAATAGTTGACTACTTCATCCTTGTTGATAACTGTGTGAGATTAATGAAAACAACTGTCCTGGAATGGATTTGTTGTGTTCATCGACGTGTTTATTTTTCGGCACCAATATGGCTCCAATTCGGCAGCCAATTATGGTTTTGCACAATGTTCGGAAAAACACGTCGAATGAGCTCTGTGATGAATACGGTCGAGATGTTAACGGCGATTTTCCCAATACCAACGTGCAACAATTGCTTCGGAAACACATCTGCAGTTCGATGTTATTGCAAAAACACTCGCACGTTAGGCGTTAATCGGAGGGCCTTTACATGCCGCCACAAATTTTATTATAATTATTTAAAGCACGCGTTTACTTCATCTGCTGCAGTTGGACGTGGAATACCAGGAAGAGTCTGATAAAAATCACCGGACAACATAATCGTGGTTCCATTTTGATTGTCCCGAAGATCTTTCAACGTTCTGTCCAGCGCCTTCAGTGTCCTTTTACGGCCCATCGTTCATTCGCCCCAAACGATCAATTTGCATCTCAGTAGAATTTTTGCCATTGTGTTGTTTTTGTCGTTACTGCAAGTTGGTGTCTCTAATAAAGTCGCTGCTACTCACATATAAAGCCAACGCCAGAGCAACTTAGTAAATGCCACCAGTACCATTGTTCACAGCTTCCTTCAAAAAGTCATCGGAACATTTGTACGAACTGCTTCGGCTAATGGTTCATTGTCGTATTGTTGTTCTCTTTGTAATTCGTGGCTGTGTGCATCGTGCATTGCATGATTAGGTGATATGCAAAACGTCCTCAGACATGTTGTCCTTATATTTCACCCACAAATCGTTCGGATTCGAAAAGGAACATTTGGATAATCGCAAACGATGTGCGAATTTGATGCGGTGTTGAAGATATGGCGAAATCTTTGGGGGATGGGGGCAAACTCATCTGCTTGGCAAACCGAGAAAAAGCTCGTCAATGTTGTCGACGGTGGTCGTGTTGCTCTGTCCGTCGCATTATCTGAATTTAAATACACTCGTTGCCCGTTTCCCAGATGCACTTCCAAATGTACAACTGTAGGATGTCTTTCGTGGATCGCAAAGGAAAAGATGTGCAAAATCACCTCGTTGTCGCTCACGACCCATCTGATACTGATATACTTCATAGCGTTTGCATTTGACAAACCGAAAACAGCCATACTTCTGCCCTTGTTCACATATTTGCAAATGTACTTGATCGACTTAACGGAGTCACAGGATTCCACATTGATGTGAGCCTAAGAAGTTGTGGTCAATATCTTCGAATATGGCACAATCCAACGATCGTCCAGATCAACATCTTGTCTTGTCACCTTAACAACTGTAGAACGCCCATTTCCGCACCAGATCACCCACGATACCATGGTTATTCGTCGATCATACAAGTAGAGTCGTTATTGAAAACTCTGCAATGTTCATGGAACATATTCGTAATCACCACTGCATGCAATTTCGGATCAACAGCTTCATCCGGGATTTCGGTTGAGATGATGGATTCGATTTCAGCCTGTCTGATTTTTTAAACGAACCCTAACCAAAATGTGTGCATGAGGCAGACCACGGTTTTGCCATTCAACGC
Source organism: Nephrotoma guestfalica (assembly GCA_963691935.1). Lineage (NCBI taxonomy): Eukaryota > Metazoa > Arthropoda > Insecta > Diptera > Tipulidae > Nephrotoma > Nephrotoma guestfalica. The sequence continues at coordinate 211,713,177 of OY829913.1, read as the reverse complement.
ACTACATCCAACAACGAACTTGGCCATACACACGGCGCTTTATGATGAAATCCATCAAAGATTTTCATTCTTGTTTATAAACTATAGCAGTGATGTCATGTCTGTCAACAAATCTTTGGCTGGGTAGCAGTTCATTCTTGATTTCGATCCAGTACGGGTTACAGGTGAATATTATAAATAGGTATGGTCGGCCATATCGCCTAACATACGACATCGCACTTTGCGCGTACGTATGCTTTCGGTTTAAACGAATATATGTCAGTCCTTTGATCTCAATTTTGACATAGATGTCAACCGTGAATTGATTGAAAACAAATTTTTTCCGGATCGTTGATCGTGGGTAAATTGAATTTGTGTGTGTGCTGACCCGCCGGCGTTTTGTCAGCCCTAATGACGACGTTATGGCTGTCGGGTGGCATTCGACCACAATATATGTTCGCACACTATATGTTGCACAAACGACGTTAGTTGGAAGCAACTATTATATTTTTGGACGTTGGCCAGGAGATGGGTAGAATCACTTACTGTTCAATAAACAAATGAGCGTAATAGTTCTTACCTGCACAACAAAATCCAGGAGTTTCGCCGCTGGATTTCAACTCCTTACAATATGGGCAAACGACTGACATTTTTGCAATGGAATTACTGATCTGTCCGCTCAGTAATCGATTTTCAAATCGTAATGGAATGCCGCTTGTTTCAGGTTTATAGGAGCTCCGCGTGGGCCAAATCGATCATGTGCACGACTGCGACGACCTATGTTAGCTTTAAACTTGTACACGAACCAAATCTGTCGAAATTACCTTATTATTCTTCACCGAGAATTTCACAATTTTGAAATTCTCGTGTATTAAAACTAATCGGGCCTCGACAAAAACAAAAGTCAGTTTACCTTAATAAAATAGCTGGCCAAAATGGTTGTTCGCAAAATGTAATTAAATTCGGTTTAACGAAATCTATTATCAAATCCACTACCTTTTTTTACCAAAAACAATTTTAATTCTATTAGATTTCACTAATTCTCGCTGATATGTTTGAACAGTCACAGGGTGTAAATAATCAAATCAGAAATATGAAGTGTATGTCGCAACTGTTAAACGATAGGTCCGCCACCAACGCCATATATTGAAAGTAATCCAAAGTTACAAAATAAATGTATGGTGATGAAGTGCATTCCCATACAAAATGTCCATAAAAAATTCCCATACAAAACGCAAATTTCGATTTTCCTATTTTTTCGATTTTCCGAATTTTCCCAAATTTTGTTTTTCCCTAAACCACCCCAATATTGAATCATTTAGTTTTGTTTTAGTAAAAACTTTATCTCCCTATATCCGCGATTAAACTTTTTACTAAACTTGGTAAATGCGACATGCTATTCATATGCGCGTACATTCAGGGGCAACTAGTCTAAATCTTTTATTTTGTAAACGTAAAAGTTGTATTAAATAAATATTTAATTATGGTAAAGAATTTAATTAATCAAAATAAATTATTTCAGTTTTTGCAACGTTGCCAATCTTGACTGTTTTAGTACAAGAATTATAATTATTAATTCCCAATTTCAAATCAACCCTAAATATTAATCTACATGTACAGTGCCGAGCTATTATACTAAAATTATTCGGTTCTCAGGAAATCTCATTCAAATATATTTAATATACGAGTACATATTATCCCTCTTTTAAGATACTGGTACGATTTATATTTAATTATAAAAATTATAAAATAAACTTATTTATCATTCATTTTAGAATAATTTGATTTTTCAAATTTTATCTAGTTACCTTTACTTAAATATTACCTTCCAGCAGGAAAGCCATTGACGACACACTAATTACTAATTTACGTTTGTTACCAGTCTGAGATGAATCGTTTATGACAAGTCTAATACGAGGTGACAAGTCATAGACGAGTCGCATGTGTCATGTCTGAGATTAATTGTATGTGATATATCCCCAGCAAACGTAGAAGAAGTTCCAGAACTATTGCAAAAGTAGTGATAAAAGTATTTGTTTCCTTGTGAAAAAGGATGTGCGTCGGGAAAAATTCATCAGTTTTATAAACAATTTTTAGTAAACATACGAAATTTTTGCGAATTCTAAATTATTTAGGATATTTTAATGGATGGATATTTTAAGGGATATTTGAATGCAATTCGGTAGTTAATCTAGTTAATCTGTTTTTTTTTTTTTTTTTGCTATTTCGTGTTCGCCCAATTCTCAAATACTAATGAATATGAATTTTAGAGTTATTTTGAATATAGTTCAAATAACTTTGGTTTCAGGAAATTCTACGCGGAGTTGCAGAATGATTAAATTAATAAATATTTCAATTATTTAGGAAGCCGGAAAATATGATAGAATTAAATTTCAGGAAATGTACAGATGCTTGTGAATTAATGCTTCATTGTAATTGCTGATTGTGTAGTTTAGAATTGTGTTGTCATTTTATTACTAACGACTTTACATAGGTGTCTGTAACGGGTTGAGTCAACCAATTTTGGTTAGGAAGCCGGAAAGTATTAATAGAATTAAATTTCAGGAAAATTCCAGATGCATGTGAAATAATAATATTTTTTCTTAGTTTGCCGTTTTAAAGAAGCAATTGTTGAAGACCAATACCATCGTTATCCATTAACCTATTAAGCCTTTATCCTTCATCTAGTAGATTAGAATTGTGTTGTCTTTGTGTTACTAACTATCGGCTATACCTAGGTGTTTGTAACCGGGCCGATTCTGTCCCACTTAACTAACCTATCCAATCCTTCGGTTTTGTTATGTGTAAAAAAGGGTGTACGGTGGACCCGGCGTCATCCGGGAACTCAAGCCTAAGAACTTGGTCGTACATTCAAAATCAATCAATCAATCAATAATTACCAGCGAAATTTTTTTATTCATTTTGTATCTCTTTTTTCACTAAATAAAACATACCAGCGGAATAAAATATTAAAAGTGATCCTTAAAATGACAAATTGCTTGATCTCCGAAGTAAAAGAACTCGGTAAATTAAATCTTGAAATTTAACAATATTTCGGCTTTCCGCCATTCTGAAAGAATGACGATGAAACTTGGATAATATTGATCAGGGATTTTAAAGTAAGTTTTGGACAAAATTGTAGGATCTGTTCATGCTGGACTAAACTTGACCATTTCATAATCAATCCTCTTGAAAATTTAAAAAAATTATCAATTTATTTTCAGTTGTTGGCCAATATCTCAAAAACTTCCGCTAGTAGCAAAAACTGAAAATACCTTATATGCCGCAGAAATTCTCTTACTTTCCGCTATCTTATACAGCACTAATTGTCAGGTCTTTGAACACAACCAGGTTTGTTAATCAATTAATAAAGGTCAATTAACTCTTAATGCTAATTAAATAAATTTACATAATTTATTTTGATTAGATAATCTCTTTAAAATAATTAAATATTTATTTATTAAATTTTCAAATCATGTTTACAAAATTATCGTTTAATGTAGCCAAAATTAAAATTTGGTATTTTAATGGAATTAAAATATTTGCCCCTAAATATATGCGAATGAATAGCAAGCGACATTTAGTAAGATTTAGTAAAAAGTTCAGTGGCGTCTGTTCTCGAATTTTTGCGAGACTAACGCTCGACAATTGATTTTTAAATAGAGGGGTCGGCACTCGAAGTGTTACCAATTAAAAATGCTGTAAATTTGTCAATTGGAATTTTTTTATATTTCAATACTTCAGTATATCGTAAAAACATTTCAAGTTTAACAAAAGTATGTTAAGCGACCTTTAGCGCGAATAATAGCGTCGAGGCTGTCCGAGATGGCTTCATACACTGCGCGAATGTGATCTGATGGTGTTTTGTCCCATTCTCGGCGAAAAGTAATCTTGAAGGGGTCGGCTGTTTCATATTTTATGGTAATAACAGTTTGGCCTCCAGAATGGAGCATGTGGAAAAATCCATTGGACTTTATTCCGGGAATATGGTGTCCGTTGTTGTGATTGTTGTTAAGAAATGAAGCTGGGAACTTGTTATTGTAACAAACGTTCGGTGTCACGAGCCCAAGGTAACAAAGCATCGTTTAAAATATTATAGGTTACCGCGGCCCAAACCATCACTTGGCTTGCTCTCGTAGAGCAATTCGCTGGTCTAATTTTTTTTTTCATTTGCATTCTAACCAAACACGTTCGTTATGTTTGTTTACACATTGGTGAATCGTAAATGTTTTTTTTATCAGAAAAAACGTAATTCTTCAGCTCGCCACCAACGTGCAAGTATCTCTCTTACAAAGAGCCCACATGCTACGAATAGACCCATTGAGATTTTTCGTCAATTGAACTGTACTTTGTGGTGGGTTACGTTGAATTCTGGCCTTTGTAGCCTTTATCTGACCTGGAGAGTTTACGCGACCAGGAATATTAAAACAATAATGACAAAAAATGGTATCAAATCAGATGGAAAAATTTACTCGATTAATTCTCCAAGTCACACGAAGCTATAGAAAGTTGGGTTCACACAGGGTTTGGGCGTGGGATTTGAAGAGTACATGTGAGCCACGTGTAACCGCGGAGAAAGGAAACGATGCCAATTACCTATCTATCTGGACAGGATACTTACTCTAGTTCATCCTCACCAGGCAAGCTTAATTAATTACACATATTTTTATTACACTTCACTGCACAAAAGAACCAAGAAAAAAAATTATTCACCATCTGTATACCCAGCTTAAAGAAAACCAAAAAAAATCGAGAAAACCTAACGAGCGGGAAGAAAAAATCTGAATTTTGGTTAATTCATGATTTAACCGAAAAAATATTTATTAATCATTTAAAACAGAAAAAATCAGCAAAAATTTTGAGCGAAGGATTGTAAATCAGTTTAGTAGTATTAGTAGGCTGTATTTAGTTTGATAAATTCAGATTTCACCGACGCACTATTGCGGATGAGATAGTTACCACTTGGCAGAAGTTTCGTATTTGTCATCAGGAAAAGAGGAATATTATTAAAAAAAATCATTAAATTACACGACAAAAAAAGTGAAAAAAAGGTCATGGTCTTAATATTGAAAAAATTAAAGATTCGTCAAAGTAGTGGTTGACGGGTCTTCTATTCGAGCAACAACAAAACATTAATGCTTTTAACATTCGTTCATTACGATCAATGGACGAGTGCAATTTCAAATTGGCGATTAATGATCCACAACCTTCATCAAGTAGATCTCAAAAAACTTAATCATTTCGGACACCAGCTCATTTATATTGTCTTCTGCGGCAGTGAATATCAAGCACCAGTAGAAAAGAAACTAAAGCAAACAAAAATTTCACTCATTACTACATATGAAGAAAGTGATTGATAAGAATATAGTAGATGCGTTGGATCGATCGAAAATAAACAATTCAGAAGCTGCTCTTCTAATCGCAATCACTGCAAATGCATTAGAGCATGATCTAAAATTAGTTGCATTTCCAAAGAGACCATGTGTCATCATCGACTACAGCTCAGGAAGGAAATCAGTGATGAAATAATTAAGTGTTTCAGTTCTGATTCTATTCTAACGAAAAATGACAGAATACAGGGTGTCCCAGAATTAATAGATAAGCCTGAAAAAATACTCAAACTGTCTGCTACCGACTCTGATACACGCCCGATATCTCTGAATAAAAGCTCTTTTGAGAAGTCGCGCATAACGCCGTTGAGTAATTTTTGAAGAGGCTTCCTGGACACGGCTTCGTAACTCTTCTAAAATTCTGATCAGTTAAAAGTAGACCTCTTCTTTTAGGCAGCCCCAGTAAAAAAATTCAGCGGATTTAGGTCCGGGGAACGTGGAGGCCACAAAATAGGCCACAGGCGGCCTATCCATCTATCTGGATATGTGGAATTCAAATACGCCCGAACTTTATTGCATAGTGCGCAGGACATCAGGAGTCAATGGGATTCTCTCACCTCCTCGGACACCTCTTCTAATAAATTTGGCAGATCATTTTGAAGAAAGTCCAAATAGCTTTGGCCAGATTAGTTCCCGGGCAGTTCAAATGGGCCAATTCCGTTCAATATGCCGGTTCAATAATTTATTTTGAATTTCATCTGGGGTCTGTTTGTAAAAACAAAATCGTGCGTAGTAGTCTCTTGGTTCCAGAGATCTGGCACGCGTCTAATATGGTAGGGATGGAACTTATTTTTTTTCAATACACGGTGCACGTTCGATTTTGCGATTCCAATGCGTCGTGCTATTGCTCTTGTAGAGGTAGACGGATTTTGCTCAATTTCCTTAAGCACCGTTTCTTCAGTGTCAATATTAGCGACTCTTCCAGTGCTAGTACCACCAACACCGCTGCCAGAGGGACCGGGGAAATACGCGGTAATCCGGGCGACGCAAATGCATGTTTGCGTATTCTTGTGACGTATACTGATTACGTGGCATTTTGATACACAAAACTCCGCCCAGATACAAGCCAGGAAAACGGAATAAACACATGCGATGTCGAACAAGTCGAGTGACGAATTAAATTAATGTTTAATAATGTCAATGTTTAATTATTTACCGTTTAATACATTTTATGAACAAATGATGGATAGCGCAGAGCACACTTAAGTATAGCAAATATCAAGTTTATATCCCTTATTATCAGGTACAGTTTAAGACAAGAAATAATCAAATTTTTAAAATTTTGTTATTTACTCGAATTTATTCCTTCTGCATACTAATAGCAATAACTTCGTATCTACATTAGATAATAGGATGTATTGATGTATTATACCATTTTAGAATCTGCATGTTTTTAAAATAGATGGCCACTTAGGTTCTCACACATTTTTTTTCACCACTTTTCACCAAAAAAAATATTTACCACATTTCATGCTGAAAATTGAAGTTTAGATTTTTTTTTTCAATTATCGATTTTGCAGTTATCTTTAAAAAAACCGAACGAAATTAAAATATCATTACCATTTCATTAATCAATATTCACTAACACGAATATTGCGGTTAATAAAAGTATTACAAAAATAACTATAAAATCAGTATCCGAGGCAGATTAGTAACAAACACTACACACTGAACTACATAAGGAAGAATTATTGAAATCAAATGAGATAACCGGAGAAATTTTAATTCATACTCGGGTAAACTGGGTGGGGCAATACACTTGTGTGCTAAATTTTGATCAATCACATCATTTTGATCGCACATTGCTCAATTTTCTGCAAAAGTTCGAAAGTATCAAAAATCCAATGTTTGTTTAAGTATCTAGAAGCAGATTCAAAGTCCGTTTCAGCACCTATCCAGTGGTACTTTTTTGTACTTATACCGTGCGAACAAAGTGAATTTTGAGGTCAACATCTGAAGTACACGTTTTTTGTGAATTTGTCAGCATGAAAATTATTGGTAAAAACCGAATTAAAACAAGGAAATCAGCAAAAACAATATTTTTATTAATAAGATGCATTCTCTTCCCCAGCCCGAATAACAGCTTCCATGCAATGTTTCTACGATTTCACCAAAGTTTTCACCAAATCTTGAAGTACGAGTATCACCTCCCGTTCGTCTGCGATCGCCTGTTACAGGTCCTGGAGACTCGTTGGAGCAATAACTTTGGCTCGAACTCAATTTTTCAGTTCGTCCCATAAATGTTCAATCGGGATTGAGGTCCAGGCTTTGAGCTGGCCCTTCCATCATAGGAACATCCACTTATTGAAGGTACTGGTACACTAGACCAGCCATATGCAGTTTCGGGTTATCCTGCATGAACAGGAAGTTTTCACCAATAAACCCGGCAAAAGGTACGACGTAGTCCTCGAGTATTTCCTCAATGTACCGTTGAGAAGTCACTTTACTTGATCGGCGGCCAGTATTCGCTCCAGAGATGAACACAAGATTTGTCTTCGCCTCCAGTGACATACCTGCTCAGAACGTGCAGATCCACCACCATGCGAGACACGTTCTTCAATACAAAATTATGAAAATTGCTCTCATGATCTTTTGTACACTCTTCTTCGTCCATCGTTGCCATGTAAACACATCCTGCACTCGTCAGAGAACAGGGCTTTTCTCCATTGTTCTTCTGTAAAATCCAAATGCTCTCGAGCGAACTGAAGGCAGCCTAGCCGGTGGTCAGGAATCAAATTCGTATTCTCAATATCAATCTCGTACCTCTGCTACACTCGACGAACGGAGAATCGGCTCAAATTTAGTTGTCGAGCCACTTCACTTTGGCTCTACTCCGCATCAGCTACCTCTGGTGTGGCACTCATTTTCTTGTTTCGGATGAAAAAAAAAACGCAACTGTGGAAAATTTTAGCACCCAAGAGTAAAAAAATTAGAAAAATAATATCAAGCTCCAAAGCCACGGAACTCCTATTTTTAGAAATCTTATTTTAGAAATGGTATACTGGGATAACCCTAGAGTTCTTAACACAACCTCAGCTATTTGGCGTGTTAGTTGGAGACCATGTCAGTTAAAAAATATATTCAGTTGCTTATCATCCAAGAGATCATAGTTATTAGAAGACATATTCAGGAGCTCCCCATCCAGGGGTGGGAACAGTTTACAAGATTTTGTATTATGACCAAATATAACAAAAATTCTTAAACCACATGAGATATCCCTAGAGATCTTAACACAACCTCGTGTGTTAGAGCGCGTGTTAGTTGGAGACCATGTCAGTTAAAAAATATATTCAGTTGCTTATCATCCAGGGTACCATAGTTATTAGAAGAAATATTCAGGAGCTCCCCATCCAGGGGTGGGAACAATTCACACAATTTAGCATTATGACCAAATATAATGAAAATTGATAGGCCAACTGAGATATCCCCAGAGATCTTAACACAACCTCAGGTATATGGGGTGTTAGTTGGGAACCATGTCAGCTATAAAAAATTATCAGGAGCCTCCCATCCAGGGGTGGGAACAGTTTAGAGGATTTTGTAGTACGACCAAATATAACAAAAATTCTTAAACCACATGTGATATCCGTAGAGATCTTAACACAACCTCAGGTATATGGGATGTTAGTTGGAGGCCTTGTCAGTTAAAAAATATATTCAGTTGCTCCCCATCCAGGGGAGGGAACATTTAATTAAAGTTTGTATTATAACCAAATATAATAAAAATGATTAGGCCAACTGAGATATCCTTAGAGATCTTAACACAACCTCATGCATAAGAGGTGTTAGAAGGGGACCATAGTTATAGCATAACTATTATTAGCAACTGACTATATTTTTTAACTGACATGGTCTCCAACTAACACGCGCTCTAACACACGAGGTTGTGTTAAGATCTCTAGGGATATCTCAGTTGGTTTAAGAATTTTGTTATACTTAGTCATAATACAAAATCTTCTCAACTGTTCCCACCCCTGGATGGGAGGCTCCTGATAATTTTTCCTAACTGGCATGGTTCTCAACTAACACCTCATATACTTGGGGTTGTGTTAAGATCTATAGGGATATCTCATGTGGTTTAAGAATTTTTGTTATATTTGGTCATAATACAAAATCTTGTAAACTGATCCCACCCCTGGATGGGGAGCTCCTGAATATTTTTTCTAATAACTATGGTCCTCTTTTAACACCTCTTATGCATGACGTTGTGTTAAGATCTCTAAGGATATCTCAGTTGGCCTAATCATTTTTATTATATTTGGTCATAATACAAACCTTTATTAAATGTCTCCTCCCCTGGATGGGGAGCAACTGAATATATTTTTTAACTGACAAGGCCTCCAACTAACACCCCATATACCTGAGGTTGTATTAAGATCTCTACGGATATCTCAGTTGGTTTAAGAAGTTTTTTTATATTTGGTCGTACTACAAAATCCTCTAAACTGTTCCTACCCCTGGATGGGAGGCTCCTGATAATTTTTCCTAACTGGCATGATTCTCAACTAACACCTCATATACTTGAGGTTGTGTTAAGATCTATAGGGATATCTCATGTGGTTTAAGGATTTTTGTTATATTTGGTCATAATACAAAATCTTGTAAACTGTTCCCACCATTGGATGGGGAGCTCCTGAATATTTTTTCTAAAAACTATGGTCCATTTCTAACACCTCATATGCATGAGGTTGTGTTAAGATCTCTAGGGATATCTCAGTTGGTTTAAGAATTGTTGTTATATTTAGTCATAATTCAAAATCCTCTAAACTGTTCACACCACTGGATGGGAGGCTCCTGATAATTTTTCCTAACTGGCATGGTTCTCAACTAACACCTCATATACTTGAGGTTGTGTTAAGATCTATAGGGATATCTCAGTTGGTTTAAGAATTTTGTTATACTTAGTCATAATACAAAATCTTCTCAACTGTTCCCACCCCTGGATGGGAGGCTCCTGATAATTTTTCCTAACTGGCATGGTTCTCAACTAACACCTCATATACTTGGGGTTGTGTTAAGATCTATAGGGATATCTCATGTGGTTTAAGAATTTTTGTTATATTTGGTCATAATACAAAATCTTGTAAACTGATCCCACCCCTGGATGGGGAGCTCCTGAATATTTTTTCTAATAACTATGGTCCTCTTTTAACACCTCTTATGCATGAGGTTGTGTTAAGATCTCTAAGGATATCTCAGTTGGCCTAATCATTTTTATTATATTTGGTCATAATACAAACCTTTATTAAATGTCTCCTCCCCTGGATGGGGAGCAACTGAATATATTTTTTAACTGACAAGGCCTCCAACTAACACCCCATACACCTGAGGTTGTGTTAAGATCTCTACGGATATCTCAGTTGGTTTAAGAATTTTTTTTATTTTTGGTCGTACTACAAAATCCTCTAAACTGTTCCCACCCCTGGATGGGAGGCTCCTGATAATTTTTCCTAACTGGCATCGTTCTCAACTAACACCTCATATACTTGAGGTTGTGTTAAGATCTATAGGGATATCTCATGTGGTTTAAGAATTTTTGTTATATTTGGTCATAATACAAAATCTTGTAAACAGTTCCCACCCCTGGATGGGGAGCTCCTGAATATTTTTTCTAATAACTATGGTTCCCTTCTAACACCTCTTATGCATGAGGTTGTGTTAAGATCTCTAGGATATCTCAGTTGGCCTAATCAGTTTTATTATATTTGGTCATAATACAAACTTTTATTAAATGTCCCCTCCCCTGGATGGGGAGCAACTGAATATATTTTTTAACTAACAAGGCCTCCAACTAACACCCCATATACCTGAGGTTGTGTTAAGATCTCTAGGAATACCTCTTTTTCGAGAATTCCTTAAAGATTGTGTTATCTGTTATATTGTATACCTTGTTGGTTAGAATTATGAACACTATTTATTTTTGTTGTCTAAATATGAACATCTTTGAATCAAATCAAAAATTTAAGTAACTAGTCGAAATAAAGCGGTTAATTATTATTATTCAATGAATTTTAATAGGATTTAATAAATACGTTCAAGAAAACTGTAATCTTCGATAATGTTCCGTCTTACTCATGTAATATCACTAACACAATCACAATTAATGAAACTAGCAAAAGATTAGCATTTTCTTCACATTCGTGTATGAAACTGTGATTAAAATAGAAGTGTGCACACTTATAAGGCGAGTATTCCTAGCTACAGTTACACGTTTTAAAATATATGAACTTTGAAACTTGAATATCAATATGCGTACTCTACATTTAACCTCAAACAACGGTGAAGCCAATTTTGTAAATTATTTTATATTTTTATATTCATAATCACTGAATTCAATCTAACATAAAACAAAACAAAAAAAATTTATATATAATTAATACTTTTATGAATGATAACATAATTAATTAATAATAATTAATAATAATTTTTTGGTTGAAATAGTTTGTAGCTTGCATACGTAAACTAGTATTTGTCAGCTTGTGAAGGAATCGTCTAATTACGTCTCTAGTACAACGAAAAATATCAGATATGAGATTAAAAATACTAAGTGACAAAACTTATCAATCAACCAACATGCGGTCGTACGTTATTTTCCAGGATTATTAATAATAAACCTTATTTTATAATTCGAATAAAGACGTTGCTGGTTCAACTTCTAAAAGAATAGTCATTGTTTAAACTAAACTGATCCTATTTTATACAGAATTTCATCATTCGTAATAAATGTGTTACTCATCATGAGTCATCGGAATGTAATATCATAAAACTAGGCGTACATAAAAAATAAAAGCACACAAATTTAATTGTACTTGATTTATCGCCACAGAAATACACTCAATAAGTCCAAATCCACTAAATAGATGTGTTCTCGCAGGCAAGTATGCACGGCAAAACGACCTTTTGTGCGTTTTTCAACTATAAAGTTTTTTAATTATGTTGACGTGCAATGTCTCATTTTTTCGTTATTCTTTGCTCTATTACCCACAAATAGTGAAATTTAGTCAAAGATGATCAGAACTATTTTAAAAATTAGCCGGAACTCAGAAGTTTTAATTTTGTTTTGAAAGAAACAGCCCGAAAATTAATTTTCTACTAGGCCAACCACCTTTTTTAACATTTCATTGGATTCGGCATACTCAAAAATACTTAAAAAATATTATCCGGAATTACTTGAACGAGCTGAAGTGAAAGAGGGAAGGAAACGTCACTAAGCGTCAGTTTAGTGGGTTTTTGCAAAAAACCGGATGGACCTGAAAATTTCTAATAGAAACGAATATTTTTAGTCTTGAGCCCGATAGAAAAATTTTCCGCCATACCAAAATGGGTCGCATCCACAAAAATGGATAACGTAATCACTAATAGATTTTGGATTTTTAGATTTCACTTTATGGATTTTGGCACAATATTTAGTTACTTATGTTTAGCACTTTTAGTTCATGGTTACAAATTTTCTTGTTTTTTTGTTTGTTTACTTTTACGTATAAATATTCTGACACAAACCGTTCAACTTTACTGGCACACCATTTATCATACTTTCTGGTTTCTTTGGCTGTCCAGTTACAGGTGGTTTTATTTTTACCAACTTACACTGTTTATTAGATTTTATCATTACACTTCAAATTTTTTTAATCCGATGTATAATTCTTCAATGATTTTGTTTATTTTTTTTTTGTTTTGATCTTTAATTTATTAGAATTAATTATACTTAATATTAATTATAATACAGAATTGAGTAAATAAACAGTAATTGAGGTTTTATCAATATTTTTCAACAATCTTTCTCAACAAAAAATTTGAATATAATAAACACCAAAATTTACAATAAGACTATTCCCGTTGGACAAACTTCACCACCCTATGCCACCTTGGGCCCGATCGGCTACACAATATCATCTGTAATCAATTTGTCATTAACACAGAAACAAGATATACAATATACTTTAGTCGTAGTATTTTCATAACCCTTCGATTTATGTACACATACAATTTGGTTTATATACTATATTATCATTATACGCTATTGACAATTTGTATTATATACTTAAAATCCTCTCAGTATAATTATATGTAACTCATTATGTAAAGCATTTATATTATGTATCATATATTTCGGCATATAAAAATAATTTTCATTTTCGATATAAGTTTCAATAGGCAGTCAGTCGAGCTCTAGCCTTATAGAAATAAATTAAAATAAAATTATAACGTGCTCTAAATTGTGGTACTTTTATTTAAAGCCTGTGGTTTTTATTTAATAAGTTATTGTGATTAAGAACTAAGTGCTTCTTCCAACGAATTATAAAGAACGTGGAAATTATCATCTTATAAAGAAATCCCTGTACAAACGGCATAAGCAGAACTGTATCCATCAACAACAATCAACTTTTCTAACAACGTTTTGTCAACGTTTTCCATGGTCCTTCGAGCCGGATGCAGTTGCTTTAACGGATTGATACCAGCAATCAGCAACAAAACATAAGTTAAGTAATTTAAATTTCTTATCTATTAAAATTACTATATTCTTTCTTTAACGTATAATTCGTGTGATAAACTTAAGTACAGTGCTAATTTATTTAAAACTGATAATTATCGATAAACATTACAAGTGTTATAGTGTTGTTTTTTTAAATAAGTTTGTGAAGACTATCAACCTTTTGTTTAATTGCGGTTACGTATAAAGGTCAAAGTGATATATAAAACAAATTTCTAGAAGCTCAACGTGTGCTTAATATAACTGTTTCCGAATCAAAACGAAAAAAAACTATATCTAAAATGTCTAAATTTGTGAGACCGCTAACTAAATTAAACGAACGCATTTGTAAAATTCAAGCTTTTGCATTATCCGCGGGTGATAAAGATTTTACAGAGATAGAAATAAACAGTGAAATACTATCAGAAATATGGTCTGATTTCCGTAAATTGTATCAAAATCTTCCCGACGATCCAGAATGTGTTACACTAGAAACGCAAATAGAAGATAATTATAAAACCACTAAAAATTTATTGATGAAGTTGCAATTAAAATTCAAAATCATAAATCACAATGGAGAAGAAACTAACCCAATTTTAAAGGAGTTAGTTGAACAACAACGTAGTTTCATAGAAAAGTGTTCGTTACTTGCGGACGCTAATACACGTAATGAAAATAAATCAACGGTAGATGTTAAACTACCAAAATTGTCTTTAACAGTATTTGATGGTAATAATTATAGAGAATGGCCGGCCTTCAAAGATTTTTATATTACAACCATTCATAAAAACCCCAAGTTAAGTAAAATTCAAAAATATCAATATCTTGTTCAAAGCCTAAAAGGAAAGGCCCTAGATTTAATTGATGGCCTAACACTTTCAAACGAATCCTACGATGAAGCATGGGAAAAATTATATTCGCGATATAATAAATCTGATAAAATCGCTTTTTCATATATTGAATCGTTCATGAACCAACCGCCAACAAGCAAAACATCTGCAACAGAAGTAAGAAGAATTTTTGAATCAGCTGAGGAAACAATAAGAGGATTACGCGCTCTCGGTGAACAGGCACAGGCTAGAGATGTGTGGATCATCTACCTATTGCTGAACAAATTGGATGCAGATACCAGGCTTCTTTGGTCAAGAGAGGTCGTTGGTTCAGAATTGCCTTCTCTAAAAACATTCCTTCAATTTCTAAATAACAGGGCCGAAGAGTTAGAAGGCGCGCAATTATCATCAAAGCAATTAACGAAATCACATAAGGTCAACAATGCTCAAATACATTTTAATAATTCCACATTTCCCCGATGTGTTAAGTGCTCGCAACACCACTATTTATACAGATGCCAGGATTTCAAGCAATTACCTTTATCGGCTCGAATTCAATTCGTTAATCAAAATAAATTATGCCATAATTGCTTGAGCAGTGGCCATTTAACACCTAATTGTTTATCCAAATACATCTGTAGATTGTGTTCAAGGAAGCATCATACACTATTGCACTTTGAACATAAAATTCAGCAGCCAGCTCAGAGCCTTTCGAAAGCTGGATCGTATCATATAATATCAGAGGATCCTATGGTATGTCATCTACCAACGAATTATAGTGATTTATCCTCTTGTAACCATTCTCAATGTTATGCAAATTCGAATACGAAGGTATTACATGGCATATCACAAACGCAATCACCGAATACCCAAATACATGCGGTAACTGATTCAGCCAGTGATATCAACAGTCAACCTTCTCAAAGCAGTAACACTCCAGTTCCAATCTTAAATCAAGCTCATCACAGCAGTAACATTCAAGTTGCAACCTTCAATCAACCTTCTCAAAGCAGTAACACTCCAGTTCCAATCTTCAGCCGAACTAATCAAAGCAGTGACACTCAAGTTGCAACCATCAATCAACCTTTATCAAGCAAGCAACATTCATGCTTCAATCAACAAACTGGCTTCAATCAACATTTAAACTCGAACACTAATAAGGGTATTTTATCAACACAGAATGCTAACACTTCTGTTACATCAATCCAAAGCTCATTACTCACCGCCAGGCAATGTATATTACCGACAGCTCTTATATTTGTCAAGGATCAATTTGGACAGCAAATTACTTGCCGGGCGCTACTTGATTCAGGCTCACAAGCTTCTTTTATTACCGAGGAGTGTGTAAATCTCCTTGGAATAAAAAGAACGAATGCACGAATTCCTGTTACTGGTCTAGCATCAGTCAAAGCTGGAACTACAAACGGCCTGGTCAACTTATATTTATCATCACGCTACAGCAGTAAATCAATCACTATTAATGCTCTGGTTCTCCCAAAATTGACTTCAGTGATACCATCGCAATCTTTCGAGCTACGGAAATACAAGGACATACAATCACTTGAACTCGCTGACCCCACATTTAATAAAACTAATCAGATCGACATAATTATCGGATCGGACTATTTTTTCAATATCCTAGAAGACGGCGCAATCATGGATGAAGGCTTTCCTGTTGCCCACAAATCAATCTTCGGCTGGATTTTAGCTGGTACATATTATGAGACAAAAGGCAAGAATTCAAACGATTTATCAAACGTCGTTACACTCCTAACTAATCTCGACTCAAGTATAGATACAATTCTACAGAAATTTTGGTTATCTGAAGAGTTGAATGAACCACGAACTTACTCTCCAGAAGAAAACATTTGTGAGCGAAATTATATTAATTCAACCTATCGAGATAAGTTTGGTCGCATTGTTGTAGAAATTCCATTTAAATTCCCAGCCCGTCCGATAGGAAGCTCGCTTCAATCAGCAGTATCACGATTATACGCAATGGAACGAAGATTCATGCGCGACGAAAAATTGAAAGGGGAATATATTCAATTCATGTCAGAATACGAGAATTTAGGGCATATGGCACCAATTCCAACAAGCAAAGTGGAAAGTGACTCTGACGAAAGTATATTTTATTTACCACATCATGCGGTTCGTAAGGAGAGTAGTACGACAACAAAACTTCGTGTCGTATTTGACGCGTCATGCAAATCAACTTCCGGAGCATCACTCAATGATACTATGCACGTAGGACCGACAATACAAAACAGCCTAACGAACATAGTTATGAGGTTTCGAAAACACGCTATAGTGTTCACGGCTGACATTGAAAAAATGTTTCACCAAGTTCGGATCAACGAGAAGCATTGGGATTACCAACGCATAGTCTGGCGAACCAGTCCATCAAACCCTATCACACATTACCGCCTCTTGACTGTAACTTACGGTATGAGTTCCGCTTCATTTTTAGCAACGAGGTCGCTTCATCAGTTGGCTGTTGAAAATGAAAAGGATCAGACGTAAACTTCACCACCCTATGCCACCTTGGGCCCGATCGGCTACATAATATCATCTGTAATCAATTTGTCATTAACACAGAAACAAGATATACAATATACTTTAGTCGTAGTATTTTCATAACCCTTCGATTTATGTACACATACAATTTGGTTTATATACTATATTATCATTATACGCTATTGACAATTTGTATTATATACTTAAAATCCTCTCAGTATAATTATATGTAACTCATTATGTAAAGCATTTATATTATGTATCATATATTTCGGCATATAAAAATAATTTTCATTTTCGATATAAGTTTCAATAGGCAGTCAGTCGAGCTCTAGCCTTATAGAAATAAATTAAAATAAAATTATAACGTGCTCTAAATTGTGGTACTTTTATTTAAAGCCTGTGGTTTTTATTTAATAAGTTATTGTGATTGAGAACTAAGTGCTTCTTCCAACGAATTATAAAGAACGTGGAAATTATCATCTTATAAAGAAATCCCTGTACAAACGGCATAAGCAGAACTGTATCCATCAACAACAATCAACTTTTCTAACAACGTTTTGTCAACGTTTTCCACCCGTTTTACGGCTGATCCCCCTGTTATATCTTTTTTCCCATACTCGCCAAATTTTTACGTAGTACTTTTGACACACCCGACAGGGTTTCAAAAAAAAATTTCGTAAATCATTTCCCACAAATATTATTGCTCGAGGTGAAATCTGTCTGCGTCGGACGAGATGTTGTCGATGTCGATAATAGAAAGTACCGGCGATCATTGAGCAGTATATCTTGCGGACACTAAGGGGTTTAATTATTCGCATAATATTACAGTATGTATCATACTTGTGCAGTAATTTTTTTAGCACAGGAAATAAATTGATGACACGCGTGCAAATGCACTGTTGCGATGTTGCTGTTTTTGGATGTCCATCTCCATGGCGTCTTTTGATGCTACCAGTATCATTGTAACGTGTAATGGTCCGACACACAAACATTTTGTTCTCATGTAAATGTCGTAGTTCATAAACAATGGCTGGTTCCGATTTTCCAGCCAAATGCAAAGCAATAACACTGTTGCGTTTGAATTACAGTTCGATAATTTTTTTTAACTGCGACGTAAAACGTGAAGTTGGTAACACTTCGAGCGCAAACCCACGTATATATGTCCTTGATAGTATCTTGCCACATATTTGAAATTGAAATTTAAAGCTTAAAAACAAATTCGTACAGTACACTCTAAAACATTCGAAATTATTCCAAAAATTTACTCTAATAAAAAAGAAATTTACCTCCTCGAGTTAAATATTTTTTGTTGTTGTGCGATTATTTGTACATAAAATGCCATAAATTATGTCATATTATGATATACCGTCACATCAGAAATCGTTGAGAGACTCGTTTATTTACAATTCGCATATTGCAACATAAAAATATTTTGGATTTCAAGCATGTCTATATCGGTAATATATACATTTCCCGATTTTTTATTTTATTTTAAACACGATTTTCCGATTTTCATCACATCATAACATAAAACCACATTCTCCCATATCTCTACTCACGATAGATCTACACCACACATATTCGTTCGTATGTAGGTAGTCGAGAGTAAAAAACTTGGCAATAAAATTGTGTGCAGAACTGTTCTCGTATATAAAGGGTGTTTTTTTAAGAGGTTGCCGATTTTTTTTTTGAATAAAACACATATAAAATTATGAAATGACCAAAATTTTTTTTTATTTGGTAGATAATTTTTTGGCATTTAACATTTAAACACAATTTCTGGCATATGGCTACCACGACTATTTTTCACAAATGTCATTCTGGAGGTCCAATTTTCCAGCACTTTTTCAAGCATTTGAGGGCGTATGTCAGCAATGACACGTTGAATATTGGTTTCCAAAGCGTCAATCGATTGAGGTTTATCCACATAAACCAATGACTTCACGTATCCCCACAAAAAGTAATCGAGTGGCGTCAAATCGCACGAACGCGGAGGCCAATTCACCGGACCATTTCTCGAAATAATGTTGTCGTTGAAAGTTTCTTTCAATAAGTCGATTGTTTCACGTGCTGTATGGCAAGTGGCACCATCTTGTTGAAACCACATTTCATTCATATCCATATCTTCAAGATTTGACAACAAAAACTCATTTAACATGGTTCTGTATCGATTTCCATTCACGGTAACGCGTCGTCCTTCCTCATTTTTAAAGAAATATGGACCGATGATCCCACCAGCCCATAGACCGCACCAAACAGTACATTTATCAGGATGCATTGGTAATTCTAGAACGGCGTGTGGATTATCTTTGCTCCAAATGCGACAATTTTGTTTGTTGACGTATCCATTTAACCAAAAATGCGCCTCATCACTGAAGAGAATTTTACGGTAAAAAAATGGATCTTCGTTCAATTGATTTAACGACCAATCACTGAATTCACGGCGCAAACGATGGTCGTGTGGCTTTAATTCTTGCACCAATTGAATTTTGTATGGCACCAAACCCAAATCTTTACGTAAAATTTTCCATAAAGTCGATGGACAAAGTCCAATTTGCTGAGCACGACGACGAATCGATAAATTGTCGTTTTCTTCGACACTGGCCTCAACGACAGCAATATTTTCTTCTGTACGAACTCTTCTCATTCTTGTCGGTGGCTTGGCATCCAAAAGAGTGAATGTAGACCGAAATTTGGTAATTACGTTCTTTATGGTGGTCTCTGACGGACGATTATGTGCACCATAAAATTCACGAAGTGCTCTATAAACATTTTTAATTGAACACTGATTTTGAAAATAAATTTCCACGATTTGAAAACGTTGTTCTGGAGTTAACCTATTCATAATGATTTGCCAAACAATACTGAGTAGAAATGCCACTTTGAGCTGTCAAAACAACTGTCATAAAATAAAACGACATCTATCGGAAAAACAAACCTCCTAAAAAAACACCCGTTACGATGTATCGTATACAAACATATACGTGAGAAGGCGAAACATATCACCAATCTAATCAGCACCGTGGTTAGAATATCTATAAACCGTATTGAAAATAGAACTTCACCGCTTTTCCCAATATGTACACAAATTGTTTAGAATTGTTTTTGCTCTCGCTATTGTTGAGGAACTATATTTTCACAGCTTTTCCAGTATTTTCCAATATGTGTCATCGCATTGTTTGTGTTTACAAAACAATAGAAGCAAACAGAAATCTTTGCGGTTTGTTGATAAACAAATGAGACAATTATAGATGATTACGACTGTTTATCGAGCTTTCACGTTTCGTTTGTCGGTTACGTTGTGTTACATGCTCGTATAAACAACTAAAGTTTTATTTATTTATTCTATTGATTTTATTTCAAATTAGTTGTTAATTTCGAATATATGCGAACTATCATAATATTATGCTAAGTCATGGAACTGTTTCGTGGTAAAATCATAATATACGTTATAAATGTGGGTGGGTGTATTTTATTGATTAGGGTGTGTTGCTTTAATTTTGTTTAATACAACTTTTTCCTAAGTGATAATTAAAATTTGAAAACTTGTAAATTTGCTTGTAACGATATAGGGATAATTATTAATGTTAGTTTCTAATACATCGAATACATATCGCTCACTTGCAAGAAGAACGGCAATTAAATACAGCGTGGAGTCATGGAGTCGATAATGCGTCGACAATTGCTGTTGGCGTCGACAATGTCGACAATTGGCGTCGAATATGTCGAGAATGTAGATAATTAGTAGATACTTGTAGAATATTATATTGGTTTATGTTTTTACTTGTATATTATAATAATATATATATTAGTTGACTTGAAGAAACGGTCTTAGATCCAATTATGGCAGTTAAAGTTTAATTTAGTATTGAATATTATCTACTGGGTTTTGACATATGGAGGAAATGGAAACCATTTTAAACTATATTATAAATTACTTATGTTAAATTGCCTGGCATTAAAGGAAGCACATCAGAAACAGAAAAACTGGTCCTTCTCTTTTGGGCATTGGTAAATTTTACAGTTGAGTTTCATTTATCATATTCAACTTTATAATTACAAACTGTTTCATTTATTATATTCTGTGTGCTTTAATCGATCGGTACTTATGAAAGTTGTAAAGGGTGTATTGGCAAGTTCAGAGCAATTTACAGAATGTCTTACTAGAACGTCTAATTCGGATCGGATCGACACTTGTGAAAGTTGTAAATTGTGCATTGACAAGTTCAGAGCACTATGCAGAATGTCTTAATTGCATTTAGAACGGAAGTTATAATGATTTCTAAGGATTTTTAGTAATAACAATACTCTATAGGTATAAGGCAAAATTGACCCGAAATAGAAACAGTTACATAACTCAGATCGGATCGACACTTATGAAAGTAGTAAATAGGTTGAATCTTCTTCATCCAACATCATAACAGTTAAATTTCATTAACTATTATCAGGTAGGTAAAAAATACGTATATACGATTAATAAATTCGCTTTTATTCAATGATTTCAGATTTTCCGTATATAGGTCAATGCCCTATTTATTTCATAATATCCAAATTTAGGTCACACGGCATCAGCTGATTGAAATAAACGCTATTTCATCCTTTTCCATTATTTAGAACATTTTTTATATAGCACACATACACACATATATCGTGCATTTTATAAAAAAAATATAAAAACTAGCCGATCATCTATTTAAAAATCATACGATCATACATGTATTTTATTTCTTTAGCGTGATCTCTATACATCCCTGATAACCTGGAATGCCTGAAAATGCAGATGATTCAGGCCCGAATGTATACCTGAACGCTCCAGTGAAATGGTATAGGTCTTCGGGAAAAAATCCTGTAGTTTACTAATACATACGAAGCAGCTGTCTCATTTTTAAATGCATTAAAATGGAATGTTAAAGTAGGACAAACAGTTTTATATGTTCACATCGTTCAGGGCAGCATAAGCACATTTTCAGGCATTTCATTAAGGCAAGATTCAGTACTATTTCAGTAGATCATGACAAATACATATTCAGGCCTAATTCTTTATAAAAATTCCATTCGTAAATTCAGTGCGTTTTCAGGCATTCTCGAACCCATTTTATTGAGGCTACATTTACTGTCTTTCAGGGCATTATAAGTACATTTTCATGCTTCTAATTTAGACATGATTCTGTAGTATTTCAGTTGATTATCATAATTGCTTTTTCAGGCCTATTTCTTCATATACCATTCGGGTAAAGTTTAAGAATTACTTATGTAATAATACTCGTAATTCCTTAAAACCCTTAAAATTTAGTAGATTTTTCGGATTCCACATACCCGTTTTATACAGGCAGAATTTGATAAGCATAAGCAGAAGTAAATCAATGTAAAAGATGTTTAAAAATTATGTTTTAAAATATAATCAAAATTTTTTATTTAATTCAATTATAGTACAAATACCCTCTATTAATTTTTAAATTAAAAAATTATTTTTCAATTATTTAATATTTACATAAAAAATTTGTTGAAATTTTAAATTAAAAATTTTATTTTGGTTTATTTAATGATTTTATTTTATAAAATCGGTTGTGGGACTTTGAGACACAACGACAAAGTTGATTGTAGCATTCAGCAACACCTAGTCCTGTCCCGCAGGAAGGAAACATAATGCAAATGAAACGTCATAACGTCTACCGAATAATATTTTAGAAGACATTTTGTAAGTTGTTAAAGCCTTTTTTCCCGCTGTGTAAGTAGAATTCGCTATGTACGTTATCATTTGCGATAAATTTGAACGCAAATTCGATATTTTCAGAATTGGCCTTGAATCTTCGAAAACAAATTGTCTGACAAAATAATTATAATTTATTTATATTAAACATAAATTTTTTCCAACGAATAAAAAAACTTACTAACTCTTGGGCGAATTGGGGATTCAAAAGATGAACCTCGACATCGTTTAATTCACCCTGTTAAAGTTAGCCGATACTTTCCACCCGAAAGTTAAAAAATCGATAATGCAGATAGTGTATTTGTTATATCAGCCGAAAATACAGTATATGTCAACTATTAATATGCATCAGCCGATATTTTTCAGCCGACATTTCTCAGCCGACATTTCTCAGCCGATATTTTTCAGCCGAAAGTGTTTTTTATACCACAAATATTTGTTTTCTACAACAAAAAAAATTTAAAACATTAAAAATAAAACAATAATCAATATTTTTAATACCATTTATAGTTATTCGTAAAAATTCATTTTACTATTGGGAAATTGCAAATAAACATAAAAATACAAAATTTGAAAATTTCTAAATATTGACCGTTTAAAGTGTCATTGTTGGAAATAGATTCAAATGAACGGTCTTAATGATGCTCGCACCTGGAAAAATGTCAGGTTAATTTTCGTGTGGGGAGTCCGGGAAAACTTGATTGAATATATCGAAGTGTGTGAAGTTATCCCAGTTTTTCATCCCAGGAAAAATAAAAATGTTCATCAGGTAACACTTATTTCATCCCATCCCAGGATTTTTAAAATCATCCCATCCCAGGATTTTTAATTTATACAAATAATTAGGACTGTTATACTTGTTAAAGGTAGCGAACATCTTAGCTTCGGACTACGCAAAACCCTAAAATTAATTTAAATCAAAATTACATATATGAGTACAAACTGTAATTCATATATTACGAAAAAAACACTCAATAAAATAATTAATATTGCTCTCAAACCTATAGAGTGCCAAAAGATTTGACTTCTGGTTATGCCTCGTCATGGTGTCCACTAACTCTGATATAAATTTGGATATCAGCCGTATGTTAGGATTTTCGCTATATGCTCATTTGCATATAGCCCAACATATGAAATTTGAAAAAAATGCTCAATAAAATAATTAATAATTCTCTCAAACCTATAGAGTGCCTAAAGATTTGACTTCTGGTTATGCCTCGTCATGGTGTCCACTAACTCTCATAACAATTTGGATATTAGCCGTATGTTAGGATTTTTTCTGTATGCTCATTTGCATATGACCCACCACCATATGAAGTTTGAAGAAAAAACTCAATAAAATAATTAATAATTCTCTCAAACCTATAGAGTGCCTAAAGATTTGGCTTCTGGTTATGCCTCGTCATGGTGTCCACTAACTCTGATATCAATTTGGATATCAGCCGTATGTTAGGATTTTCGCTATATGCTTATTTGCATATGGCCCACCTCCATATGAAATTTCAAAAAATACTCAATAAAATAATTAATATTGCTCTCAAACCTATAGAGTGCCTAAAGATTTGGCTTCTGGTTATGCCTCGTCATGGTGTCCACTAACTCTGATAACAATTTGGATATCAGCCGTATGTTAGGATTTTTGCTATATGCTCATTTGCATATGGCCCACCACCATATGAAGTTTGAAGAAAATACTCAAAAAAATAATTAATAATTCTCTCAAACCTATAGAGTGCCTAAAGATTTGACTTCTGGTTATGCCTCGTCATGGCGTCCACTAACTCTGATAACAATTTGGATATCAGCCGTATGTTAGGATTTTCGCTATATGCTCATTTGCATATGGCCCAACAGATGAAATTTGAAAAAAATACTCAATAAAATAATTAATATTGCTCTCAAACCTATAGAGTGCCTAAAGATTTGACTTCTGGTTATGCCTCGTCATGGTGTCCACTTACTCTGATAACAATTTGGATATCAGCCGTATGTTAGGATTTTCGCTATATGCTCATTTGCATATGGCCCAACATATGAAATTTGAAAAAAATACTCAATAAAATAATTAATATTGCTCTCAAACCTATAGAGTGCCTAAAGATTTGACTTCTGGTTATGCCTCGTCATGGTGTTCACTTACTCTGATATCAATTTGGATATTAGCCGTATGTTAGGATTTTCGCTATATGCTCATTTGCATACGGCCCACCACCATATGAAATTTGAAAATAATTCTCAATAAAATAATTAGTATTGCTCTCAAACCTATAGAGTGCCTAAAGATTTGACTTCTGGTTATGCCTCGTCATGGTGTCCACTAACTCTCATAACAATTTGGATATTAGCCGTATGTTAGGATTTTTTGCTATATGCTCATTTGCATATGGCCCACCACCATATGAAGTTTGAAGAAAATACTCAAAAAAATAATTAGTATTGCTCTCAAACCTATAGAGTGCCTAAAGATTTGACTTCTGGTTATGCCTCGTCATGGTGTCCACTAACTCTGATATAAATTTGGATATCAGCCGTATGTTAGGATTTTCGCTATATGCTCATTTGCATATGGCCCACCACCATATGAAATTTGAAAATAATTCTCAATAAAATAATTAGTATTGCTCTCAAACCTATAGAGTGCCTAAAGATTTGACTTCTGGTTATGCCTCGTCATGGTGTCCACTAACTCTCATAACAATTTGGATATTAGCCGTATGTTAGGATTTTTTGCTATATGCTCATTTGCATATGGCCCACCACCATATGAAGTTTGAAGAAAATACTCAAAAAAATAATTAGTATTGCTCTCAAACCTATAGAGTGCCTAAAGATTTGACTTCTGGTTATGCCTCGTCATGGTGTCTACTAACTCTGATATCAATTTGGATATCAGCCGTATGTTAGGATTTTCGCTATATGCTCATTTGCATATGGCCCACCACCATATGAAATTTGAAAATAATTCTCAATAAAATAATTAGTATTGCTCTCAAACCTATAGAATGCCTAAAGATTTGACTTCTGGTTATGCCTCGTCATGGCATCCACTAACTCTGATAACAATTTGGATATCAGCCTTATGTTAGGATTTTCGCTACATGCTCATTTGCCCAACAGATGAAATTTTTAGTGGACCATATGCAAATGAGCATATAGCAAAAATCCTAACATACGGCTGATATCCAAATTGTTATCAGAGTTAGTGGACACCATGACGAGGCATAACCAGAAGTCAAATCTTTAGGCACTCTATAGGTTTGAGAGCAATACTAATTATTTTTTTGAGTATTTTCTTCAAACTTCATATGGTGGTGGGCCATATGCAAATGAGCATATAGCAAAAAATCCTAACATACGGCTAATATCCAAATTGTTATGAGAGTTAGTGGACACCATGACGAGGCATAACCAGAAGTCAAATCTTTAGGCACTCTATAGGTTTGAGAGCAATACTAATTATTTTATTGAGAATTATTTTCAAATTTCATATGGTGGTGGGCCATATGCAAATGAGCATATAGCGAAAATCCTAACATACGGCTGATATCCAAATTGATATCAGAGTTAGTGGACACCATGACGAGGCATAACCAGAAGTCAAATCTTTAGGCACTCTATAGGTTTGAGAGCAATACTAATTATTTTATTGAGCATTTTTTTCAAATTTCATATGTTGGGCTATATGCAAATGAGCATATAGCGAAAATCCTAACATACGGCTGATATCCAAATTTATATCAGAGTTAGTGGACACCATGACGAGGCATAACCAGAAGTCAAATCTTTAGGCACTCTATAGGTTTGAGAGCAATATTAATTATTTTATTGAGTGTTTTTTTCGTAATATATGAATTACAGTTTGTACTCATATATGTAATTTTGATTTAAATTAATTTTAGGGTTTTGCATAGTCCGAAGCTAAGATGTTCGCTACCTTTAACAAGTATAACAGTCCTAATTATTTGTATAAATTAAAAATCCTGGGATGGGATGATTTTAAAAATCCTGGGATGGGATGAAATAAGTGTTACCTGATGAACATTTTTATTTTTCCTGGGATGAAAAACTGGGATAACTTCACACACTTGCCATCAAGGGGTCATCACGCTCGTTACTATAAAATCCACGATCACGAAAATCATCAAAGTCACGAATTTAAATGTGTTTTGCGAGTTCAGGGTCTGTGACCAGCATGGTTGGGGTGATGAAAGTATAAATGCCACACAGGGAACCGTGACCTTTACATCTATCGTATAATTATTTTATTATTTCTGCTATATGACGTGTTACTCCTAATCCTTGCATGTGTCCCATCGGAAATTTTGCTGGTGGTGAGTAAACTTAATATATAATCGATTATTTATGTTTTCGTATTAAAGCCAAATACGAAATGTGAAGAAATATAAATAAAGCAACAACAATAAGAATATGTTTTAAAAAAATTCCACTAGTTGCTCTTATCAACTGGACTCTTATCACTAAATTTCTAATCAGCAAATTGTTCGTTAAATTTCTAAGCCAAATACATATTGGAAAATAATTTACCATTTTCTAATATTTGAGGATTATGCTCTATAAGATTTTGTAATAGACGAAGAGTATAGGGTGGTACAAAACCTGTTTAAAAAAAAGTTTAAACTTTTGCGTTTTGTCGCTGATCTCTTTCTAATTATTTATATTTGGATGAATCTGGTTACCCCGATTGACTGAGGATTCTCTATGAAAGTATTTTCTGTTATAGTAGAGTTCTATCTTGAGAAAGATTGTTACATGCTATACCCAGAATTTAAATTTGCAACTTTGAAGAGTTAATCTCTTCTTTGCACTATAATCAAGAATACACTAAAACTACACAAGACATTTTAAATACAGTTTATTCATGTCAGTTTACGAACTAAACACAAACAACTTTATTAAATTAAATTCAAAATATAAAATGTATTTGTCTCTGTTGCTGTCTCTTTGAATAAATCATAAAGTTTCATAAGCAAATTGGATATATGAAAACATTGTTGAACTTTGTTTACCAGAAATCTTTTCTTATTGTTTATTCCACAATTTTGAGAACGTCTTGAAATATCATTTCAATATAACAACTTAATTAGGAATATTTTCTGGAAATTTGAAAGAAGAGAAGCAAAAAATGAATATTGTGGGAAAGGACGATTTAAATGTTAGGATGCATCATACTAGGGGCGCAACTAAATTTCCGGATTTTTTTGGAAAATTGAAAATGGAAAATTTCAATAGACACGACGATTCACGACGATAAAATAATGCGACTTTGGGCCAAAACCATTCATCCAACCAATTTTGCACTTCTTCGAAAGTGGCCAAGTGTAGCCCTGCCAAGCCATGCGCCATCGACCGGAACAAGTGACAATCCGAGAATAAGGCGCGTGCCATAACAGACCTCATCTCAGCGTTTTGATGGTGTCGAAGTGTTTGGGATTCTTAAAAAATATCTACTTCTCATCTCCCGCAACAATACGATGCAAGAAACTCTTTCTTTCATGCCGTGAAAGCAAAATTTCGCAAGAGGCTCTTCGATTTTCCATCTGTCTCTAAGTCAACTCATGCGGTACCTATTTTCCCTTCTTTTGAATTTTCCCCATAGCATGTAAACGTTTGGAAATACCTTGTCGAGACGTATTTAATGCCTTCGTAAGTTGATCTTGAGTTTGCGTATCATCTGCATCCAATAACGCTTGCAGCTCGGTGTCGAAATCGCCACTTCTGAAGCGTTAAACTAATCTTCACAGGTAGTTTTCGACGGTTCTTCGGTGGTAGTTCGCCGTAGGCCTCCTCAAGTAGATGACGTGCTTCAGCTGCATTGTTTTTTTTACGTTGAAGCAAAAAAGCAAATCTTCCCGCAAATGTTGTTTGTTTCACACAAAACTCGAGATTTTCGTTTATAGAAAAAATATTTTTGCTTAGCGTTTTTCACTGGTTATCGTTAACAAATGTTCACGCTATGAACAACACAACTTCTGACAAAAATGACAATTAGATGTGTAGTTAGCACCATTTATGTGTGAAACCCGGAAATTTAGGTTGAATTATTGTTTGAATTTGTTTCGTTTGCGAAAAATGTTTTAAATTTATGTGGCTTTCCTTTTACCCAGCTCAGGGTTACCATTGAATTTGTCCAAGCGTATAAAATTTGGTTTGAAATCCATGTTTTGTGAACAGGAGTGTTATAATTTGGACACAACCCCGGTTTTGGTTATGCTACCTTGTTTTGGATGGGAGCGATCTGTGGTTTCGATGCTACAAGAGGTTGTTGTAATGTTATCATGCACATCAATGACAAGACCACTGCCGCATACGCCTTTTCGAATGTTAGTGTGTTTCATCCATCGTGGGATCCTAATTTGTTCTATTTTAGGTAGTATTTCTCGTATTCGAAAAACGAATTCTTCAATTTCTGTTGGCAGTTCTCCGTCGCATGACCTTCCCGCTAACAGTAATTATTTCAGTGATAATTTCGCTAACTAAAATTTCTATAAAGATCAAACAATTTTGACGTCTTTTTGTTGTGACTGTTCTATCCTAGGAAGCGTTGATCTTGAATTCGAAAGAGTCGTTAGTGAGGTTCCAATATATCCCAAGCGTTTTTATGGTATTGTCCGGCGGGATCTGTAGTTTATTATTATTCCCCTGATATTACCTTGTCCACATAAAAGTCTTTTAACAGTGTTTTTGCAGCTAAATGGTATTTTTCTGCATCATTTTGGGCCAAATGGTTGGCCAAATGTTGGTCAATGCCTCCATAAAATTTTCTGCTAGAGTTGACCTTCTTCACATATTTTAATTTATCCATACATCTTTTCGATGTCTCCAGTAACTGCGAATTTATACTTTCCAAATCACGTTATAATGGACATTAAGTCGTCTTGTAGAGTCATTTTCTTTAAGGCTAGTATTATTGGTCGACTTTTCTTTAAGGCTAAGTTTGAATGGTAAGGGAGAAATTTAATATTCCTCTTCATCGGCCTGATTTAATTCACAATGTATCATGTGTCTCAAATCTTTGTATTCTTGTATACGTTTCAGGTAGTCAACTGGCATTTTAATTTATTTAGTTTCCTCTCTAAACGCAGGCATATGGCTATACAGGGTGGGCCAAATAATTTTGTTTTGAACTTGCAGTTTTTTGAGTATGGTAAGAGTTATGTCACTTCTGATTTGACAGAAAGTTAGTTTTATCCTTCTGCTGATCGAAAATGGTTGTGAATTCGCTTGAACAACGCTGGGAAATATTGAAACATTAATTCGAAAATTTTGGCAAAAAAATCATCTTTTCGGATGAGGTGCATTTCTATCTTGGCGGCTATGTAAACAACCAGAATTGTCGCATTTGGAGGACGGAGAACCCGCACGTCATCGTAAAGAAGCCATTGCATCCTCAACGAGTGACTGTTTGGTGCGGATTTTGGTCCGGTGGCATCATTGGGCCATTTATCTTTGAAAATGTGCAAGGAGCCGCCGTTGTCAATGGTAAGCGCTATCGCGCCATGATAACGATTTTTTGTTCCCGGCCCTTGAAGAGGAGGACATAGGCAACATTTGGTTTCAACAAGACGGCGCTCCGTGCCACACAGCACACGTTTGGATTGATCTTTTGCGCACTGTCTTCGATGTTCGAACTATCAGCCAAAATGTTGATGTGATTTGGCCGCCCCGGAGCTGTGATTTGACGCCATTGGACTATTATCTATGGAATGCCGTCAAAGATACGTGTTACGCCGATAAACCAGCAACGATTGACGCTCTCAAGACAATATTCGCATTGCCATTGAAGACATAATGCCGCATTCCATCGAGAATGTGCTCAAAAATTGGACCGACCGTATGGGGTACGTCAAGGCCAGCCGAGGCAGTCATATGAATGAAATAGTATTCCATAATTAATCGGATGGATTGTTCTTTACAATGAAAAAATAAATTTGAAAAAATATTGAGAACTTTTGGTTTTATTGCATTTAAAAAAAAATGATTTAGCCCACACCTAAACAGTGAATAATATTTTGATTTATATAGAAAATAATACATGGAAATAACTTGGGGCCATTTTGACCCCAGTACACAGAAATGTGCTTGGTTTTTTTCATAATATGGTAATTATGGAATTTAAAAGTAATTTGGGCCCATTTTTCATTACATTGTGTGAATAAAATATTAGTTGAGGATATCATCATATACAGAATGGGCCATATAACTAGCAAAAACGTATTTTTTTTGCAAGTTTAAAATCGACTGGGGTCAATTTGGCCCCAATTCACAGAGAGAAGGTTAATACTAGTTGCAAGTTTATCATTATTGCAATTTGCTCTTACTTATATTATTGTGTATTCGTTGTTCGAGATTATTCGAGATTACCTTCACTTTACCTAAATCTCTTTTCACTTCGCCATTTACATACATTAATTTATTTAAATACCCCTATACTACGAGTTGCTAATTAAAAACTCATTAGAAATAATTTTCCAGACACCTCCTCGTATGAAGTGAGATTTCGATTACTGAAACTTTAAAAAAATCTATTTACACTTGCAACGTCCTTAAGGCGAAATCATTGCTACATACGAGTATAAACTGAATGGCTTAGATTTATAATATTTTCGGCATTATCATAAATGTAACATTGTTGGTATATAGACAGCAAAAAATTTGGAAGACAAACTTTTAAAATGTGTACGAGTTCCGTTTAAAGTTTTTTTTTGCATAATACTTGATAACACATAGCTTTGTACGTACCATAATTTTGTGTTGTCTTCTACGTATACACAAAGATGTTTTAATCAACAAACAAAACCAAATAATTGTAATATTATTATTTTAAATTAAACTTTAAATTAAGTTTTAACCCCAAATGGTTATAAAACGGAGGAAACAAAGTTTTTTTTCGGTAACAATTTGGTTTTTATACCAGTATGTAAGAATATTTTAAAATTTTGCTCTTTGCTAGCTA
Organism: Nephrotoma guestfalica; assembly: GCA_963691935.1. NCBI lineage: Eukaryota > Metazoa > Arthropoda > Insecta > Diptera > Tipulidae > Nephrotoma > Nephrotoma guestfalica. The sequence continues at coordinate 211,681,304 of OY829913.1, read as the reverse complement.
AAATGAAATTTTCGGAAAAATTTTGATAATCATGAAGTTTTTGTTAAAAAATTCTCAACTTTTTTGTATGTAGAATGTATGCTACTCGTACATCCAATGTAAACCAGTTTACATAGTATTATAAACCTTGCACAGGGAAAGCAATAAATTATTAAATTCCAAAAAATTTATGCTCTCGCCACCACAATGCCAATTCCACAGGAAGTTCTATTGAATATGATTTTTAACTAAGTGGATAAATGGATTTTTGTATTTCTGGAAAATTGTGGATTAGTTACCAAAAATTGAGATTGAACGATTTAGTAGTGGTGATTATCGATCTCAAGGTGTATACATTAATATTTTCATGCTGAATAGTCCAACTTTTGCTTGAATTAGAAAATTAACTTTTTGCTCAGGGACTTTATTGCCCCTACCTTGGGTCGGAGCTAGTCCACTAACTCTAAACACGTGATTTAATGAAATGAGAAGCCTTTACTTGTTTCTTAACTTCTGTTCTTTTATCAAAATTTATAGTTTATATAGAGAGACAAAATACAACTTTATTAAAGTTAGCCTTTATTAAAGTTTTGTTCATCAATGTAATTCAGCCGAAAGTGTTAAGCTACACTGGTACCTTTAAACCGAACAGTTTTATTTTTAACGGTAAAGTGATTTATTGGTCAATTTGAGGCGATTTTTAACGATCATAAACTCTAGTGTTCCAGGTTAGCTGAATTTCGCATTATCACTTCTAAGTATGTATATTTGATATTTAAGAAATATGCCTGTTAACTCTAACCAACTGTAAAGAAATTCTGTTGGGGCTATGGGAGTGTAATTTGACAAAATTTTGATTGTTCAATTTCTTGCAAATTTCGCTCTAGGTTAACCTAAATCCGCGGTGATGTCACTATGACCATTTGATAGGCCTTAGTGCGTTGTGAACTTTATCAAATTTATCAAGAAATTTTGATGAGGCTCCGCAGGTGTAATTTCGTAATATTTCGAAATTCAATTTCTTGCAAATGCCTTGAATGGTTCAGTGCTATAGGTTAACCTAAATCCGCATTGAGGCCAGCTGTGACAATTTGATAGAACTAAATTGCTTATCAACTCTAGCCCAATTGTTAAGAATTTCCGACGAGGCTACGGAGGAGTAGCAGGTGGGCTGTTTATAATTTTATAAAATTCAATAATCGAAGTCTTGTCAAATGACACCCAAGTAGCCACATCAGAATTCCTTCACAATTAGACTAGACTTAACAGACATTAAGGCTCATCAACTGCAACAAGAGCGTGTACGGCTTAACTGTTGGATAAAATATCCGCGGGGCTTAAACTAATTTTCTATTGATTTCTATTTGACGCTCTAAAACAAAAATTAGTTTAACTGAAAGACATGAGTGCGATTTATAAAACACGATTCGAAACGGTGTTTTTAAGTGTACATCCGAAAGGACCAAAAATGTCAGTTGAGATAAGAGTGCAGCAAAATTTGTACAGAAGAGGATTACACATTATTCAATGTATAACAATGGTGACGATTTTGCCAGATAGAGGCAAAATCTGAACCACTGCAAAACGGAGTATGACGCTATCATACAGTTATTTGATGAGAATTCTTCGCTTAAGCTGAATGCAGCTGTGGAAAAATTGGCGAAAAAGAATGTTGTTACAGCAAAAACTTACGACTACGTGGGAGAATGAACATAAAAGTAAATATTGGACGAATGTTGTGTTTACCGATGAGTCATCCTTTTGGAGTGCTACTGTTAAAGCGTGTTAAGCTCCATGTTTGAGTAGGCTTCACCAAGCAAGAAATCTTTTGGTAAATTAAGCGTTGCCACACGGAACCTAAACACACTTTTGATAAATACAATTTTGTCACCAGGTTTGTTATCATCTCACCATTTACGGACAATGGTTTTGAGCGGGAAACCCCAATTGGATCTTGCAAGAAGACAACGATCCAAAACACCGTAGCATACTCTGTTCGGAATTTAAATTCAAAAAACGCATCACAACGTTGAATTGGCCATCTCAGTCACCTGATGCCAATCCGAGCGAAATTAATAAGCATACTCATGAAGTTTAAGCTGAAAATGTACCACATAAAAAATTTGAGACGTCTAGCGCGAGTCGTCCAATTTAGTCGATAGTATGGACAAAAGGTGTCAGACGATTAGCAGTAATGGTGACTTGACTGTGTAATAGTTGGTAGCGTCAAAGATAATTAAGAGATTAATCTATCTGTGTATGTGTGTTACTCCCCCCCCCTCTCACCCCCACGTTTTGAAAAGTGACGCCACATATTATACAAAAAACACAAGTCATGTACTATGTACAAATTTTTTCAGCCACGTGAAATAATTTAAATGAAAAAGTTAATTAGTTAACACATAATTAATAAACCACGATAATGCAAAAATATTACCACTAACCATTAAAGCTTAAAAGCTAAGCTAAACAGAATTTATTTTACAAAACAGCATTAAAATTAAGTTTACAATAAAGATGCTTTTCTTGTTAAAAGCATAAAGTACTAATATTTTCTTATAATTTAATTTTACTAAAAAAGCATATTTTCTATTAAAAGTAATAAAAAAATAAGGCAAAGACGTTCACTGTCTTAAGTGTGCAGCGAATTAAATAATATAAAAAAACAGTCTCTGGATGAAATAAAAGTTCTATAATAATAAAAAAATACTAATTTAACTTTGATGCCGAAACGAAACTTAGACGAGGTGGTCGTGGTGTAGAAAATTAAAAGTTTTGTTTGTTAACGCTAATGCTTTACTGCGCACAGTATATATAAATTAATTCACTCAAAAATAAAACTCGAACAGAATGAGAAAAAGCTTTATTTAAATATATATATATATATATATATATATATATATATATATATATATATATATATATATATATATATATATATATATATATATATATATATATATATATATATATATATATATATATATATATATATATATATGTATATATATATATATATATATATATATATATATATATATATATATATATATACTCGTTTATATATATATATATATATATATATATATATGTATATATATATATATATATATATATATATATATATATATATATATATATATATACTCGTTTATATATATATATATATATATATATATATATATATATATATATATATATATATATATATATATGTGGGATACCACGTTGATTCGTTCCCTTTTATCCGCAACACAAAAACAAACAAACGTAATTAACTAATGGCGTATATAATGCCCAACAATATTTTATTATTTATTTAATTGATACGAGATCTTTTCTCTTCGCCGGTCAAACCACTAATCCCCATTTCGTTTTATTTCATCTTCTTCTACAATTTGGTTTACCTCTACCAATACATAAAACAAATGAAAATCGATGCTCGAATAGCATATTCCAACGTCACAATGATCACAGGGTGATCCCACAAATTCGGCCATCCTGATAATTCGGCGTCACGACGAATTGTTGGTTTCAATCCGGTAGGTAGAAAGATAATTCTTCCTAGCTATACTTCCTTGCGGGCATTTTGATAACATATTCTTCAACTTGGTATTGTAAATTGGCTTGTTCTAGGTAAGCACATTTGTCTTCATGTCCTTGAATGTACGGCATCAACAAAACAGGCAATAGCCGCAGGTAAATATTACGTCTTAAACAAACACTTCTTTATTCAAATTCACCTTCCATTATTACTTCGTCTTTGGTAAGTATTTCGTCTTGCAGGTAAATGTTCTGTCCTTTACGGCCAGATAGTATATACTTCGTCTTCGCAATTCATCTTTGGTAAGTATTTCGTCTTTTATAAATACTGCATCTTGATAGTTCATCTTGGATTAGGTGGAGGTGGTCGTCGTAGTTTGGCTGATTATTATTCTTCGGTGCTTTCTCCTTCTCTTCGTTGGTTGTCTTCATCGGGCTCGCTTCCGGATGAATCGAATATACTGCTAGGTTGCCTCCATGGCTTCATATATTCTGCACAACTCGTTGTTGTTATAGCTCCTTCGTGGTTACCCACCTTCTCAACCTTGTATCTTTCGTTAGGACAAACTTTTGTAATCTTATATGGCCCCACAAACTTCGGACTTAGCTTTAGCAGTGGTCCAAATTGCGTCCGTTTGATGGCAACCATATCACCCAGTGAGTATTCTATTGCTTTTTTCCGCTTCTTGTTGAATGATTTTCGATTATCTTCTTGGATTTTGGAAATTTCGCGTCTTGCTTCAGTACGGTCCGTCTCCCGGTCGTCCATAAACTGTTGTAACATCTCATCGTTAACTATTTCTGCTATGGCGACATCTTCTGGATTACGCATTTTAACGCCAAACATGACTTCGAAGGGTGATCGTCCGATACTTCTTTGCCAGGTGCAATTCAAAAATCGTTGAACGTTGCTAACTTGCTGATACCACCTTTCTGGCTGCTCAATTGACAGTTTGGTTAACACCGATTTTACGATTGAATGGATACGTTCAATCTGTCCGTTCCCTCTAGGCACGCCTGTCGTTATCAGAGTGTGGGTAATGTTATTCTCCTGACAATATTCATTAAAACTGCCTGACGTGAACGCTGTTCCACGGTCGGTCACAAAACATCTAGGATTCCCGAATGTCACCTTCTGCAACTCCAATTTTTGAATGACCTCTTCTGTACTTGTTGACTTGGTGGGGTATAACCAAACATACTTCGAGAATCCATCTATAATAGAAAAAATATATTTGTAGTTTTTGGCTGTACTAGCCAATGGACCTAAATGATCGAGGTGGTAAAATTGCAATGGACACTTATCTTTTGGCAGGGGGTGTAAATACCCCTCCTGCCTTCCAGATTTACGCGCAGCGAGTATACACTCAATACAATTCTCTCGTAACCTCTGACATTTATCCGATAATCCAGGGATGTAGTAATCCTTTTCAATCATTTCGATCATCTTTTTAACACCAAAATGTCCAATTCTATGTATCTTTGTGATGATTTCATCATGGAACGTTTTCGGAACACAGATAAGTTGACTTCCCTTTTCATCATCTTTGAACAATAGCCCTCGGTTGATTGAATAATTTTTATATGGCCCATGCTCTAGCAGATTTTTAATGAGCTGCAACTTTTCGTCTCGCTTTTGTAGATCTTCTATTTGTGCCATAACTCCGTCTTCGATAATCAGAGTGACGGGGTATCTGCTCAACGCGTCGACATGCTTCATTTGAGTACCGCTACGATGTTCCAAAACATAATCAAACTCCTCTAATACTAACGCCCATCCGGCAATACGTGGTGCTATATTCTTTTTTGACATGGTCATCTTAAATGCGGCGCAATCCGTCACAATGGTAAATTTCAACCCCAAAAGATAAACTCGTAGCTTTTTTAATGCTGCCACTATTGCCAATACCTCAAGTTCATATGAGCTGTATCTTTCTTCAGCTGGTTTAGTTTTTTTGCTAAAATAATACACAGGATGAAATTTCCCATCGCTTTGGTCTTTCTGTAGCAAGACAGCACCATAACCGTATTTTGATGCGTCCGTGTGCATTTCTGTTTGTGCATTAGATCTGAAAATACTCAAAATAGGTGGGTTAATCAGTAGCATTTTAAGAGTATTGAATGCAATTTGTCGAGCCATGTTCCATTCGAACTTTCTCTCTTTTCTTAAGAGCTCCGTCAGAGGCCTTGCTATAGTCGAGTAATCAGGTGCAAATTTACGAAAATATCCGGTTAGGCCAAGAAAACTTTGAACTGATTTTATATTTGTTGGCACTGGAAAATTGTCTACGGCACGGGTTTTTGCTGGTGATGGTTTGACTTTCCCCTTTGAAATAATATACCCTAGGAACTCAATTTCCTCATACAGGAATTTACACTTTGTCCATTTGAATTTTAACCCATACTCACTAGCAACTTTGATTACACATTTCACTTTTTCAAAATTTTCTTTAGCATCTTTTGCCGCTACGATGACATCGTCCATATAAACAATTAAAATTTTATTTTTAATTAATTCCCGAAACACATAGTTTATAAATCTTTGAAATACGGCAGGGGCAGTGCACAACCCAAAAGGAACTCGATTGAATTCGTAGTGCCCCACATGTGTCACGAAAGCGGTGTATTTTCGGCTTCCTTCGTCAATTGGTACGTGAAAAAATCCGTTTTGCAAATCCATCGTTGAGAAAACTTCCGCACAATGCAATTGATCGATCAAATCTTCTATTAGTGGAAGAGGATAGCGATCCATCACCACTTCCCTATTCAGCCGTCTATAATCGATACACAATCTTTTGGTTCCATCCTTTTTATTGACTAGCACGACGGGACTAGCATATTCGGAGACACTGGGCCTAATTATACCATTATTTAACCATTCTGTGATTTGTTCCTCTATCTCCATTTTTTCTTGAGGTGCAGCTCTTCTCGGTGGTTGGAAAATTGGCCGATCAGTTTTAAGTATCAGCTTCATGGTCACGGGCGAATCTTTGGATTTCTCCGGACGGTAATTCTCGGCTAGTTCTTCAATTTGTCTTCTATATATCCTGTCTTGTACCTCGATAATTGGGTCATCATTTTTCCCTAATTGGTACCCGTTTAGGAAATTTTCATCATACTTCGTTAGCTTTTTCACCCTAATCCCATTATCACTAATAACAAATAATTATCTTTGTAGCATATCTGTGCCAATTATGCAATCTACTTCAATTGACCTTGCTGGGACCACATGAATTTTTCCACTAAATTCCTCGCCATCGATAAATATTTTTCCCATAAAATATCCCATGGTTTCGATCGAACTATCCCCTATTCCTCTTAATTTGGTCGTAATATACTGCAGTTCTGGACTTCCAATGATTTTGTAAGTGTCCTCCATTAAAAGTGTTAGGTCACTTCCCGTGTCGACTAGTGCTTCGATTACATAACTATTCAGTTCAACCAAAATATGATTGTATCTTAAACTCGTCTTATTTCGATCATCATTGTTTTGCTTTTTTAACGTCTTCGTTTGCGGCTGTAAATTCGATGGTCGATCCGGACAATCTGGCGCTTTATGTCCAAATTTTAAACATCGGAAGCATTTTGGACCCTCACTTCTCATTCTACACCTAGCCGATATATGGCCCTTTTTCCCACAATTGAAACATGCTATGCTCGTTTGTTGAATGTTTGAATAGTTTTGTTTCGGCGGCATTTGTAAATCTGATTTTGATTTTGAACCGTCAATGTGTTTCGATGAACCCTGATGGTCTGACCGTGACTTATAAGTTTCGTATATCTGAAGCTTTTCTCTAAATTCCACTACTGCCTTGGCACCGTACAAAACCAGCTTATTATATTCAGCATCGACGATACCGTTTATCACGTATTGGAATATGGCTACATCCTCCACGTTACCCTGTATGCCAATTTCTCTCATCCTTAAAAAATATTCACCCAAAGTCTCACCCTTTTTCATACGTCGTGATTGGAGCTGTAGATAAACATCCGCGCTAGTGAATTCCTTTTTGTATTCTTTGGTCAGCAAACTTTTAATATCCTCCCAACTTTTAATATTTGGGTTCGTCTTTAGGGCTTCTTTCGCACTTCCACTAAGCGATTGTTTCGCGAAAACTAATTTTTGAAGAGGAAGGAGTTCAAATAATGCAGCGGTGTTCTCAAATTCTTCAATCCAATTCTCTATACGAATATCACCGGACCCGTCAAACTTAGAGATATATTCAGCTAAATCTTTTAAATTAATTGAATTGGACTTTAGAAGCGATGATTGTAAATGCGCATTATCACCGTTTTCTATTTCATTTCCTAACGGTTTCTCACTACCCGTACGATTATGCTCACCATGCCTGGAATTTATCGCTTGGTTACGTAACTGTTCATTTTCGCGCCTCAATTTTAAAAGTTCCTCATGCATCGATGCATTTGTATCACCAGTAGCTTGTTTCCCAGTACTATTCATGTTTTTCTTATTAGTTAAACTAAATTGAAACTGTTTTCTGAATTCTTCTTCATCCGAATCGGCAAATAAAACTTTCTTTTGCTTGTTCTTCCGCGTCATATTTTTTCCGAAAGCTCGACACACAACTTTTCAATTTATTCTTTTAGTATCTTTCAATTTATAGCAATTTTCACTTTTTTAAGTCTAATCGAACGACACGAATTTTGTTTCTTTGCACGACCCCAACAAAAAATGTTTGCGGAAAAATAAAAATAAAAATATGTTATATTTACGTGACCTTGATGTCGGTTATTTTACAGATGACCACGTTGTGCCAACAAAAAAAATCCACCGGTAGTTGCTTTATTATCCTTGCACAACCAGATAACCATAATTAATAGCAGCGCTCGTCTTATATTTTAGAATCAAATGTCTCTTGGTATCCCGGTTGAGCCCCCAAATTTTGTGGGATACCACGTTGATTCGTTCCCTTTTATCCGCAACACAAAAACAAACAAACGTAATTAACTAATGGCGTATATAATGCCCAACAATATTTTATTATTTATTTAATTGATACGAGATCTTTTCTCTTCGCCGGTCAAACCACTAATCCCCATTTCGTTTTATTTCATCTTCTTCTACAATTTGGTTTACCTCTACCAATACATACAATACATAAAACAAATGAAAATCGATGCTCGAATAGCATATTCCAACGTCACAATGATCACAGGGTGATCCCACATATATATATATATATATATGTATATATATATATATATATATTTATATATATATATATATATATATATATATATGTATATATATCTATATATATATATATATATATATATATATATATATATATATATATATATATATATATATATATATATATATATATATATATATATATATATATATATATATATATATATATATATATATATATATATATATATATATATATATATATATATATATATATATATATATATATATATATATATATATATATATATATATATATATATATATATATATATATATATATATATATATATATATATATATATATATATATATATATATATATATATATATATATATATATATATATATATATATATATATATATATATATATATATATATATATATATATATATATATATATATATATATATATATATATATATATATATATATATATATATATATATATATATATATATATATATATATATATATATATATATATATATATATATATATATATATATATATATATATATATATATATATATATATATATATATATATATATATATATATATATATATATATATATATATATATATATATATATATAGAGATATATATAGATATATATAAAATTTGGCTCATTACTCATATACAGACGATTATTACATTTCTAATTTTTTCAAATATCTACAACAATTTGACACGATAGCGACCTTTATGGTTGGTTGCTGCTACTTCTTGAGAAAAAAGAGCCTCGCCGGGGGCTTCACTGATACATATAGAAATTTTAGGATTTAGGATAAACTTCACGCATTTGTACAGAACTGTGAGGTTTTTCCTAAACGAATCTTAATTTTTTAGGACATGTTTAAGGCAAACTTCACGCGAATTTTCAACTAACACTCCAAATAACTGAGGTTTTGTTTAGATCTCTAGGGATACCTCAGTTGGCCTAAGAGTTTTTGTTATATTTGGTCATAATACAAAATCTTCTAAATTGTTCACACCCCTGGATGGGGAGCTTCCGGTAATTTTTTCACTAACACCCGATATAACGGAGGTTGTGTTAAGATCTCTAGCGATATCCCAGGTAGTCTAATATTTTTATTACAGTATATTTAGTCATAATACAAAATTCTATAAATTGTTTGCAGTCCGGGATGGGGCTTTCCTGATTATTATTTCTAACCGGCATCGTCTCCGGCTAACATCCCAAATAACTGAGGTTGTGTTAAGATCTCTAGAGATACCTCAGTTAGCCTAAGAATTTTTATTATATTTGATCATAATATAAACTTTTATTAAATTTCCGCGAGGAAGAGTATACAAAACACCGGGAGACCAATTTTCACAATGTTGCATTGAAGAACGTGTCCCGTATGCAGTGGATCGTGCATGTTCTGAGGAGGTATGTCACTAGAGGCGAAGTGTGTCTTGTGTTCATCTCCGGAACGAATACTGGCCGCCGATCGAGTAAGTTGATTTTTCAACGGTACCTCGAGCCAGAGATATTGTTTCAATCAGAAAACTTTGCTGAGATCAATGAAACATCGAATGTAAGCTCTTATTCGGGCTAGGGGAGGGAATATTTCTTATTAATAAAAATGTATGTTTGCTGATTTCCATGTTTTAATTCAATTTTTACCAATTATTTTCATGCTTACAAATTCACAGAATACATGTAGTTATATACCATAGCCCCATTCCCATTCTATACCATAGCCCCATTCTCATTCCCATTCCCATTCCCATTCCCATTCCCATTCCCATTCCCTTTCCCATTCCCATTCCTATTCCCATTCCCATTCCCATTCCCATTCCCATTCCCATTCCTATTCCCATTCCTATTCCCATTCCCATTCCCATTCCCATTCCCATTCCCATTCCCATTCCCATTCTTATTCCCATTCCCATTCCCATTCCCGTTCCCATTCCATTCCCATTCCCATTCCCATTCCCATTCCCATTCACATTCCCATTCCCATTCCCATTCCCATTCCCATTCCCATTCCCATTCCAATTCCCATTCCCATTCCCATTTCCATTGCCATTGGCATTGCCATTGCCATTGACATGCCACTGCCATTGCCATTGCCATTGCCATTGCCATTGCCATTGCCATTGCCATTGCCATTGCCATTGTTATTGTCATTGTCATTGTCATTGTCATTGCCATTGCCATTGCCATTGCCATTGCCATTGCCATTGCCATTGCCATTGCCATTGCCATTGCCATTGCCATTGCCATTGCCATTGCCATTGCCATTGCCATTGCCATTGCCATTGCCATTTCCATTGCTATTGCCATTGCCATTGCCATTACATTACCATTACCATTACTACCGTATCATTATCATCGTTCCATTACCATCGCAAAATTACCATCGTACCATTATTATCGTCATTGCCATTGTACCATGGCCATTGTACCATGGCCATCGTAC